>PVIR01023448.1:0-27032 GCA_004026965.1 Petromus typicus | reverse complement strand
TGTGTTTCATTAATAACAAGAAAAGAAAACATGGTACTTACCACTGCAGCAGCCTGTCTCCCTGTGTTTCACAAAATGCCTGGAAGCCAGGAAAACTTCGGTAAAAGTCATACTCGTCACCAAACTGTGGTAGTCCCCCAGATGCTTTGGTCACAGCCACCACCGCCCCAAGGGCAAACTGTCAAAACCAAGAAAAGATGGCAAGCTTCAACATAACTCTTCTTTTAGTAAATCACTGTCTTGAAGATCTACTGTATTTAGCATATAAGATGAGGTGTTAGATAATACAGTCAATCCTTATCCACCCAACACATTTCATTCCTTGTGACTCAACCTCAAGGCCTTTCTGGGCACTGAGGATTCAATGGTGAGTCCAAAACCAACTTTGCAGCTTACATCCGTGGGGAAGGATATAAGAGTGGGGAAAACAGAAAACAAATACATAGACAGTCGTGTCCCTTAATAAGTAGCTTATGTTCTGAGAAATGCAGTAAGTGATCCTTAAGTCAAGAGAACATACAGTACACAAACTAAGATGGTTATGACATATGGCCATATGATCTTGCAGTCTATCAACCAAAACATCATTATGCAGACTATATAACAACTATCCTGGATGTGAACCTTGGCTTTGCTGACTCTGATTGGAGGTTGTGCTGGGGATTAAACCCAGGGCCTCATGCACACTAGGCAAGTATTTTAGCTATACCCCTAGGCTTGAACTGAGATTTTCAGCAAGCTATTTATTTATGGACCTTAGTTTCTAAGTTTTTTTGTTGTTGTTGTTCAGAAAAAAGGGCGTAATAAAAAAGGGCATACACTTGTCTCAAAAACTAAAAAAAAAGGGCCGGGGAGTTAGCTCAGTGGTTCCGGCGCCTGTCTTGCAAGTGCAAGGACCTGGGTTCGATCCCCGGTAACGACATACCATACTGGGCGTGGAGAGTCACGCCCAGCAGCAATCAGCACCACATACCACAGTGCCGGGTGTGGTGGCTCACACCTGTAATCCCAGCACTCGGGAGGCAGAGGCAGGAGGATTGCTGTGATGTGAGTTGGAGGCTGAGCTCAGGGCCAGCCTGAACCACAAAGCCAGACCCTGTCTCAAAAAACCTAAAAAAAAAAAAAAAAAAAAGTGCAAACCCTAAAAGCTGTTGTGAAGAGTAAATGAAAACTTAGAACAGTGCCTGCCACATGAATGCTAATATCGCTCAAGTTCAGACCTCCAAGCTCTGTATAGTAATTCATGTATTTCTGACTTTTTCTTGACATATAAAAACAACATAAGCGTACTCTACATACTTCAGATGGCCAAATTATAACAGTGGGCTCAGCTAATACCAAGTAATTTTCTGTTTAAACCGTGAGATAATGAGAAAAAACCAGAAGAGGCTTTCCTTGTAGATAGCTATAGCGCGGCACGGTGGTGCATTTCACAAAACTGACCATGCTGTCATTTGGCCTTCAGGTGACCAGCCACATTCTTTTTGTTTGTTTGTTTTTTGAGACAGTCTCACCATGTAGTTCAGGCTGACAAATATGCCAAAATCCTTCTGCTTCAGCCTTTCTCAGTGCTGAGATTACAGGCCTGCATCATCGAAACTAATCCTCAATTTACATTTGTTTATATTCAACTACATCTTACAAATAATTAATTGCACTCTTTGTGTTTCAAGGAGGTACTAATGTACGTGCTTTGGCACCTGGGGGAGTGGCACTCGGTGACAGTCTTAACAGGTGACATTTAACCCAGGGGCTTGATTTGTGGAGGACCGGTCTTCAGGGAGAAGCAGAGCTATTGTGGTGGAAGGGCGCCGGGCAGGCGTGGAAAGCAGGAAGCGGTCCAACCCTCCCACTGCTGGCCAAGTGGCTCGGCGGAGGCGAGGTCGCCAGTGCTGGGGACATGTGATGACAAGGAAGCTGCCTCCAGGACGCGGAGCAGCGGTCCGAGAGCCGAGGATCCGCACCGAGGGGGTGCCGAGAGGCGAGGATCTGCACCGACGGGTGCAGAGAGCCAGTTCCGCGCGGAGGCCACCCTCGCCCTCGCCCCGGCCCAGGTGTTTGTGGCGCGCGGGGCCCGCCGAGGCCCGATGCTCCTCGAAAAGAGTCCCCGGTGTCGCCTAGAACGAACTCACCTTCACAAAGCTGTCTGCGTCCGGGAAGCCGGGCAGCATCATTTCACCGTCGTGTTTAGCAGCGCTGGGCGCCTCCTGAGCCTTGGGTTCCTGGGGACTAGGTGGCGCCATCTTTCCGGCCGCCGAGGTTCTTCTCGCGAGAGTTTGAGGCGCGCGGGCAGCGTAAGCACTACGCCTGTGCGAGCACCCGAGGGAGGAAATGTGGATCCAGACGTGAACAGTTTTGAGCCGCGCCGCAGGCAACTTGACAGTTTTCAGAACTCTCATCTGGTGTGGGCCTTCCAGCCCCTGTGGCCAGGGGCGGGACCTGGAGGACCCAGTTCTCCGCAGTTGAACGCCTGTACCTCCTCTTCCTTGTGGTGACAGGACTTTCCTCTTTAATAGCCTACAGACGTCCTGATGTGATGGTACGATTTAGTTTCCCATTTAAACCTACATCATTCTGTTTTTCACACAGAATGTCATTCAAAAAATACATGGGCGAGGGCCGGGGATTTAGCTCAGTGGTTTCCGCGCCTGCCTTGTTCGGGTTTGATCCCCGGTAACCACATACAACAATGCGGGCATGGAGACTCAGGCCCACTAGCAATCAGAATCACATATCATAGTGCTGGGCGTGGTGGCTATGCCTGTAATTCAAGGAGTGGAGGCAGAGGCAGGAAGATTGCTGTGAGTTCAAGGCTGAGCTCAGGGCCAGCCTGAACTACAAAGAGAGATCTTGTCTCAAAACAAAACAAAAAACAGGGGCTAGCCAATGCTTTATTATAAAAAAGCTTGTCTGAACGCGATGACACATTTCTGTAACCCCAGCACTGGGGAGGCGGAGGCAGGAGGATCACTTCGAACTTGAAGCCAGCCTGCAGTACAGGATAAGCTCAAGACCAACATGTCATGCATAGCTAGAACTTGTCTCAAAAAAATCAAAACAAGGGCTAGGGATTTAGCTCAAGTGCTGGACCTACCTTGGAAGCATAAGGCCCTAAATTCAATCCCAGGCACCAAGAAAAACAAAAACAAAAACAAAACACCACCACCACCACAACAAAAACATGGGGCGGGGGTTGGCTCAGTAGCTTTGGCATCTGCCTGGCAATTACAAGGTCCCGAGTTTGATCCCTGCTAACCACAAACCCCAGTGATGGAGCGGTGATTCACGCCTGTAATCCCAGCTCTCGGGAAGCAGAGGCAGGAGGATTGCTGTGACTGTGAGTTTGAGGCTGGCCTGGGCTACCTAGTGAGTTCAGGGCCAGTCTGAACTACAAAATGAGACCCTGTCTCAAAAACAAACAAACAAAAAACCCACACAATATCTGTTAGTAGATAGTTGTATACAGACCTAAGAAACAGAGAAAAAACACTTCATTTAACTGAGGATTTTTTCTGAAAGAGTATTGTAGGCATGTCCTCTAGAACGAACCAATGGCAAGGAGATTAGATCAGTGGTAAAGAGCTGCTTCCAAGCAGATGTGAAGTCCTAGGTTTCATCCTCGACACCATGAAGCACAAAAATCCTATCTAGCAACTACCTCTCACCCACCTACCTACCTACTGAGAAGGAACCTATGGAGCACGTCCAGCTCCACTTACTGTCCCTACCTCTAAGTTTCTTTCCATTTGACACTGTCTCCAAAAACATGGCTCAGTCTCCTGTGTCAGCACTTCGTGACCACTGACCTATGAGGTGAGCCTTGGCTTCTTCTGCTCCCACTGCTTCTTGTATTCACTGCTGGTCACCAAGGCAGAAATGCTGAATCGTGACATGTGGCCACATGAGAGGGCTGATCTTGTCTGTCCTGGAGTCTGGGGGATGCCACTGCAGCAGACACTGTGCTGAAGCCTCAGTGCCTGTGTGACACCCCAGCCCTCCCTCAGGACCCGTCCCATATGGCTTCATTCTGGGCCCCTGCGAAATCAGGCTCCTACCCAGTACTGGTGGCTCCCAGGGGGCTCTTCTCCCTGGTCCGCGGGCAGAGCTCTCAATGCACTCTCTTGCTAAGCAAGCTCTCTCCTGTCTGGCTCAGGACCACGAGGAAAGGGGCCATGAGTCATACATAGATCCCTCTGTCCTTCATAGTCCCTAGTACTGAGTGCTTAATAATGTCAAATGTTGAAGGAATAAATGCTTGTTATTATTTTATTTTCATTTTTGCAGAGCTTGGAATCAAGCCCAGTCACTGTGCATTGCAGACAACTGTCTCTTGCTGAGCTGCACCCCCAGCCTAGTGTTTCCTTTTTAAGTTAATAATTATACTAGTTTTTAAAATTCTGATGTCATTTATTGGCACAAAAATTATTCAGATACAACATGGTGTCTAGACATGGCTACACTTTATACTTTGTGCATTTATCCAGCTATTTATTTGCTCATAATTCCCAACATGTCCTAACTTGTTGCTCTCTGTGTTCAGCACCTCTGGGAGGGCAGTTGTGTGCAGAGCCCTTGCTGAAAACCCAGCGCGCTGTCCCCTCAGTGTCCCGAGGTGGCCAGGGCCTCCTGGCCACTAAGTCAACTCCCTCTGGCACTCCTGGGCTTGGGTGTGAATTGCAGCATCACCGGGTCAGGTAATGAGACCTTTGCTGTGCATCTTGGTGCATCCTGCAAATGTTGCCACTTGCTGCTGGGGGACCAGTGAGGCAATAAGATGTGCAGGATGGTGACATCAGCTTCTTCTGAGACTTTCCAGTCTGGGACCTTGGTCAAGTCCTCCACCCCAGCTTCCTGTGCCATCTGTTGTCCCCACACGGAGCACTGAGAGGAGCAACCTGGTTTGTTGTTCTTCTGCCAGCAGAGGCCCACAGAGCTCTGTGAGTGACGTCAAAACCCGTATCTAGTTATGGAGCTCCTGTTCCCAAAGTCAGTGGCTTGATCTGTGCGGTATGACTGTTTCACTGTCCTGGGAACCAAATCAAACCTGTGTTTCTGACAATATCATTTTCAACAGCAGCTAGGAAGTTGGTTCAAGCCAACTTTCAATATACAGTAGTTCTTTTCATTTACATTTCAAAATATTTAACAATGTCGAATTTCTGACCACGGTTTCCTTTTAGTGGAAGCAGACAGCAAAGTATGAAGGTCCTGGAGGAGACGGTGAGGTGGACAGGGCTGCTGTTACCAGAAGGGACACCTAGGAGGCGGACAGCAAAGGAAGATCAGCCATCTAAGATCCTTCCGAGTATCAAAATACCTTGAGAGTGGAGAGTCCAAGGTCTGCCCCCCACCAGAGTATTTTCTGAGCTCCCCAACTACTGATTAATTGTACAGAACACATATCATCTCCTGGTGCCACCCCATCCCCCAGGGTGTGTCCTTGGACCCTCTCTCAGGCTTCTGCCTGCGGCAGTGTTTCAAAACTATCCTGCAGTAGCCTTGGAGGATATATTCCCAGATCAGACATTTTTTTTTTTGAGACAGGGTCTCACATTGTAGTTCAGGCGGGTCTTGAACTCAACCTAGAACTCACAGCAATCTTCCTGCCCGTGCTTCCCAAGTGCTTGGATTACAGGTGTGAGCCACCACGCCTGGCACTGTGGTATGTGGTACTGACCATTGGTGGGCGTAAGCCACCACATTGTATGCGGTTACTGGATTGAACCCACCTGAACCACTGAGCTAAAACCCACCTGAACCACTGAGCTAAATCTCCGGCCCCTGGGATCAGACATTTTTCTTTCATCTTCTCTATCGCTTCTCTGGCTTTTTCCCTGTGCCCTTCCTATATTTCTAGAGCTCTAGTAAAAAATTCCCAGAAGCTGGGCGCAGCGGCATATGCCTATAATCCCAGCAACTCAAGAGGCTGAGGCAGGAGGATCACCATGAGTTCAAGGCCAGCCTGAGATACATAGTGAATTCAAGTAAAATCATGTCTCAAAATTTAAAAAAAAAAAACAAAATGAAACAAAACAAAAAATATCCTGACAATAAAAAAAATTGCAAAACCTTTCACAAGAGCTTGGCTCTTCTAAATTATGGCTCCAAACACCATCGGAGCTTTCAAATAGGCATCCCAAGAGCATATGCCGTGAATATAAACATCTCAGGAGGCCTGAACCCGTAACTGCCCTTTGTGGCTACTCTACTTGTTGTCTCTTATTCTCTGGGGTTGAGGCCGTGGGTGGGGTGATCACTGATTGTTCTTCCTCAGGGATTGCATTTAGGGGTGTGTTACCACTGAGCTACACTCCAGCCCTTTAAACTTGAAAAGAGGTCTTATTAAACTGGCCAGGCTAAACTCCCATCCTCTTGCCTCAGCCTCCAGAGTTGCTGGGGTTCTACCCAGCTCACACTGCTAATTTAACAGTTTCTCTGTGATGCCCACTCACCAGCCAATGTAGCACTGGCAGAGGTTCTCATGGGATGTGGCTTGTTTGATGAGCAGCTCAACTTGTGTTGGAACATCCAAGGTATCATCATGAGAGAAGTCTCGCCCTAAGACCGAGAAATGGGAACAGAGGGCTCTCATCAGTGCTGGCACACTCCCAGGGCTCAGCAGCTTGAGAGCTGAGCCTCACACAAGTGCGAAGGATGCAGCACAGGTGCATGTGGTCTGATGTAGGTTGGTCTTTTTTGTGTGGTGTGGGAGGCTGACCACAGGGCCTTGAGCTCCTCATTCCTCTCTTTCCAGCATAAACTGTGCAAGGGATTTATTTTTTGAGACAAGGTCTCACCAGGTAGTCCAGGCTGGACTTGAACTTGTAGCGATCCTTCTGCCTCAGCCTCCTGAGTGCTGGGGCTCCAGGGTGTGCTATTGTGCCCAGCCTCAACAGGGTCTTAGTATGTTGCCTGGGCTGGTCTCAAACTCTGGGGCTTAAGTGCATCTCTTTCTTCAGCCTCTCACGTAGCTGTGACTGCAGGCATGAGCCACCTTGCCCAGGTGGCCCAGGAGTTTTTAACTCTGTCACTACCCTCACTTGCTCTTCAGCTGTTCCAGTTTGGTTATCTGCCCTATCACAACTCTCAGGTGGTCACCAGTGACTTGGGTCAGCCTTAATCTGTCCTATCCTTTGACATCAATCTTTCTGTGCTGGGGACAGAGACCAGGACTCCATGGGTGCAGGTTGCATCTCTCAATGGCCACACCCCAGCCCAGCCCTTTGGAGGTGACTGTCTCCTGTGTGTCAGGAACCATTCCTGCCTGATGCTGGGCAGCCTCCCTAGTCTAACACCCACGTGGCCAGAGCTAACAGTAGCTGCCATACAAATGCTGGGCTCTCTGTCTCCTTGCTGTCCTCTTGCCCTGTGCCATCCCTCACAGCATTTCCCACTTCCTGGATACAGGAAGAACATGAGGAGCCGTGTGCTCTGCCTTGCATTTCATGTTGTGCTCTTGCCAGCCTGCCTTCCTGACAAGTAGGTGAGCTTGTTCTTGGGCCTTTTCTCTTGCCATCTCTTGCCACAGGACCCTTGCACTTGCTGTTTCCTTTGTCCAGGTAATATCCCCTTAATTAACACCTTTTCAGATGCCAAGTCATGGGCTGCTTCCTTACAGAAGGTTGTTCCACGGAACTGTGGAACTAGACTACATTCCCCTGTCAGAGGCATCAGAGCTGAGTCTCTTCCTCCCTCTTAGTACAGCATCCCTTTAGATACTGACCCCACAGAGGCAGGGAACCTGTCTGTTTCCACTAGCTCAGATCCTCCAGCAGGTGGTGTGGAGACATGCCCAACAAAGATACCTGAGCAGCATGGCACAAGCTTGGAAGATCCCAAGTTCAAGCCCAGCCCAGGCAACTCAGGGAGACCCAGCCTCAAAATTTAAAAAGGGCTGGGGTGTAGACGGCCCTGGGTTCAGTCTCCAGCACTATGTGCGCACACACACACCCTGACTACCGAGGTGACAGGCTCTGACACTCAGCACCTGCCATCCATGTGTCATAGCTCTCACTCCTGCTGAGGGGCTTCTTGTCATTTGCATGCTGTGATGGTCCCAGAAGTGCCACAGGCTCCCCCCCCCATCCCTCCTGACAGAAGAAAGGTGTCAGGGTGGGGTGCTCCTCCTCCAAACTGTGCGCCTCTCTCTGCTCCACCTGTCAGATGTGTTCTGCCACTACTCCTGATGCTGGAGTCCATTCGGCTCCCACTGAGTGAGGCAGGGTTGGGTTAACTCTGGGTGAGGATACTGGCCGTTAGTAGGAGGACGCAGGGCTGCTCTGGTGCCAGCCTGGGACCTTGGCCTCCTGCAGGACCGTAGCTCAGAAGGACCCTGCCCTGGAAAAGGAGGCTCCGCAGCTTTGGGTCCCTTTCCACAGACAGAAACACACTCACCGGTGAGCTTATCTCGCACTCTGTTAATGATCTGAATGGCCTTCTTATTTAGGGCTTCTGGTTTCACCAAACCATCTCCAACTGGAATACACAAGAGAGAAGAATGATGGTAAGATGGGTGCAGTGGTCTCGCTGTCTGTGCAGGGCCTTCCCTGTCCTGAATGTGGAGCAGTCTCTGCTCTGTGCTCATCTGTGTTCTCAGAGTGTACGAAGACTTGGGACTTTCTCTCATAGAAGTGGCTCTGTGGCCTAGACTTGTCCTCTCAGGGGTCCGCACAGCTGCTCTTTCCTCAACGAGCAGGACACTGCAATTCCTCTGAGGGTGAACTTACTGAAAGAGTGAATTGATTCTGGCACTGTGGTCCCAGTTTTCTTATGGGCTGGCTCCCCAAGTTCCACACCATCCAAAATTTCTAGGGGGAAAAATATCAGTTAAGAGAAATTCAAACCCCAAGAAGCCACTTCCAGTGAGAGTTTCTAAATCTTTCCCGCCTGTGCTCCTCTAACACCTGCTCTGCTTCCCACCAATGGGAAAGGAAAGAGACTTCACACCACACCTGATGTTAACTTCATCATAACTTTAAATCTGCAAAGTCATTTTCAAATATGAGTTATTAGTAAAGACTATACTGCAGAATAGAAATAGGAATTTTAAAGTAAACAGGAAATGTTCTGTTATAAAGGCACTGTAGCTGCATTAATAGTTCCAGGTATTCAGGAGGCTCAGAGGCTGAGGCAGGATCACTGCTGGAGTCTAGGAGTTTGAGGTGAGCTTGGGCAATAGGAAGCTTTCATCACTTTCATCTTTTTTCTTGCAGTGCAGGGGATGAACCCAGGGCCTCATACATGCTAAGCAAGCACTCTACCACCAAGCCACATCTCTCTTTTTTTTTGGTACCAGGAATGAACTCAAACTCACATTTCCCAAGCAGATGCTGCACCACTGAGCTATATCTACGGCGTTGAGCCACATTTCTTTATTAAAAAGTTCTGGCATGGGGCCAGGGATTTAGCTCAGTGGTCTCACTGTCTTCCTTGGCAAGCACAAGGTCCCAAGTTCGATGCCCAGTAACCAAATACCACAGTGGTGGGCGTGGTAGCTCACACCTATAATCCCAGCACTTGGGAGGCAGAGGCAGAAGGATTGCTATGAGTTTCAGGCAAGCCTGGGCTACATAGTAAGTTTGGGGCCAGCCTGAGCTACAAAGCAAGACCTGGTCTCAAAGAAAAAAAAAAAAAAATTTCTGCATGGAGAAAGGGAGCATTAGTCAAAGTCCTGGTGACAAATGTATTTTGTTGGACAAAAACTGATGACTGTTTAAAGAAAATTAGCTTGGCAGTGGCTAATGCAGGGCTGAACATCATGCTTTGTTCTCCATGTTGATTCTGGGTAGAACAAATCTTCCATTGCTTATAGCTCTCAGCAGAGAAGTCAGCACTCAGAATTATGATGTTATCTGAACAGTCTTTTGTTTCCACAGACCTCCCAAATGAGGGTAGTGACTAGTGTGTTTATTTGTGGCTCCTGGCACTTCTTTTTTAGGGTACATGAAAACAACCAGGTCTCTTGCCATCTGGTGCCACAACCAGCTCTGATACCCCTGCACACTGCTGGCAGCATGGCACAAAGGAGTCATGCGACAATGTCCTTATGAGGTGGATCTGAGGCAGAAACTGCACACTCCAGCCAGCAGCAGACAGGCTCAGTGGCTGCGGGTAATGGGAGCCAGGTGTTGTGGGCACTCACAGTCTTGCCCTGGGGCTGAGGCACAAGCGTCCGTGGGCAGAGCGCCTATGCAGCACATGTGACCCTGCATTCAGTCCCCTGTATGAGGGCAGCAGTGATGATCCTGCATATTCTGTCAGGGTTTCAGGGTACAGTTTGTGCCTGGTCACATGTGATACTGTAACCCAGGAAGCAGCCTTCCCTTCCTACCTCAGATCCTACTTATCCAGGCAGGGTAGCTTTCTCCGTAATAGCTAAGAGATGGTAAATGTCACCAGTGCAAGTGCCAAAAGCTCCTTCCTGAGTTCCACTGGAGCACTTCTCTCACAGATCACAGCACACACGGGCCCCTGACACAGCAGAGTGTGCTGTTCTCCTCCTGACTCCCACACTGGGACTGGACCCTGGACCCTGGACCCTGGACCCGACCCCGTTCTTGTATCGTCTGATGTATATTATGGTGAGTTCTGTAAGGGAACTCTGTACCTCTGCAGGGTGACCTTGGTACCTTACTTATTTTTTTTATGCCTTAAGACAGTATTTGGCTTAGTTAAGTAACTAATCCACAGGTCCTATAAATATTTGTACAGAATATTTACTTTTTACACCCAACAGTATTTCCTGCAGTATGAACTGTGTTAAATGTACTTAGATGTTAGGCAGAGGAAGGGAAGGCTGAGTAGTCACACTGCACAACTCCCCAAGAGGTTTCAACAGCAACACTTGCTGCAGCTCTTGGAGGGCACATCTCCATGAAGCAGCCTGTCCCGTGAAGGACATGCTGGAGATAACATTTCACGTGTGACCAGGGTTCCTCCCAGCAATCAAAATCCATTTGTGAGCTATTAATAAAGCTTGAGGGGCTGCGGTGCAGCTGGTTGAGACGGTGTTTGTCTACCATGTACGAGGGCCTAGGTTCAATACCCAGTACCTCACAAACATGGAATGCTTGAGGACCAAGGCAGTTGTTTTTGTTTTGTTTTGTTTTTTTGAGACAGGGTTTCACTTTGTAGTTCAGGATTGTCCTGAGCTCACTATGTAGCCCAGACGAGCCTTGAACTCACAGCAGTCCTCCTGCCGCGGCCTTCCAAGTGCTGGGATTACAGGTGTGAGAGACCGTGCTTGGCATTGTGTATGTGGTTATCCAGTGCTGTGCTTACAGGCCTGAAGTCACCATGCTCTAAACTGTGTTACGTGGTTATCAAATTCAGGACCCTGCATTTGCCAGGCAGATGCCGGAACCACTTCGCTAAATCTCCAGCTCCAAAGCAATTATCTTAATAATTACCCCAGCCTACACATCACTAAGTTCAGGCTAAATACTGGCTGATATTCAGACGGATTCTGTTTGCACTGTGTTTCTATAGATACATTAAGATCAAATAGTTTGATAAAAACTTTGGCGCTTGAAGTACTCACTCCATCCTGCCAAACTACATGAGAGACTTATTATGCTATTTAGGGTTCGGTAAATATTTTAGACCATGTTTCTAAAGTTCAATAAATGCCTGCTGAGTGATATGTTAGCCACGCAGCCTCTGCCAGACCACTACCACAGAGACCTTGAGGAAAATACGTTTACTTCCTTCATATTTGGCAACCTGTACCCTTAGCCTTGCCTTCTGAAGTCACATAGGCTCCCTCCATCTGCCACCTGCCCTGGGATTCAGCACCCACCTACTGATTGGCCTGCAGAGTAGGAATCTGTCCTTGTCCGGGACCTCTTGTTGCCTTTAGTATTTGCTAAGAAAAAAAGGAAACGGTATTAAAAAGTGCTTCAGATTTTCTCTTGAAAGAAACCTGTGGATACGATACTTTATTGAAACCACGAACGATAACTTTGCAAAAGCTGTCCCTAGGGCCGGGGAGTTAGCTCAGTGGTTCCGGCGCCTGTCTCGCAAGCGCAAGGACCCGGGTTCGATTCCCCGGTAACCACATAACAATACTGGGTGTGGAGACCCACACCCAGCAGCAACCAGTACCACATACCACAGTGCCGGGCGTGGTGGCTCACACCTGTAATCCCAGCACTTGGGAGGCAGAGGCAGGAGGATTGCTGTGATGTGAGTTTGAGGCTAAGCTCAGGGCCAGCCTGAACCACAAAGCGAGACCCTGTCTCCAAAAACCTAAAAAAAAAAAAAAAAAAAAAAACCTGTCCCTAAAGAGTGAATAGAGGTATGCTGCTTAGGGACCAGCGTGCTGTGAGCATGGATATGGCATGCAGAGGGAGGCTCTGCATTGCAGGCCTGGGTTCAGACCAGGGATGGGAAACCTTTTATAGCTTTCAGGGACACAAACAGCCCGCAGCAGCATGTGTGCCATAGGTTCACCACCACTGGTGTAGACAGTGCAATGAGTAATATAAGGTGGAAGTCTGACTAAATCACAGTGGGTCAGAAACCCGTTGTCTATAGAGGGTAGATGAAGATGTTGCTGTCTCAAATCTCAACTGTGCGTATTTCTTGTTAAAATTTCAGTTTAGGACCATATATTGGGGATCTGTCATGGAAATCCAGGAGCTATTATTCTCTTCTTATTTCCAATTAAACTCTCCTAACTTAAAAAGAAAAAATTCTAGTTTAGTGCTTACCATAAAGGGCAAACAAATAAAGTTACTATGGTAGTTTATCCTGAAAAGTATCTTAATTAATATCTGAGTCAATAGTGGGAGTTTATGTTCTAGCTAATAAAAATACCTGCAATTCCTTCTCAGCCAGAGCACTGCTCTGGGGAACAGGCCAGTGGGGTCAGGCACACCAATCTCTACCTAGGGAGGATGCCAAGCCCAGCCCATGCACTCGGAGATACTCACTGTCCATCAGCCTCCAGTTCAGCAAGGGGTCATAGACAAAGGCTTCCAGCACAGCCATGACGCTGTCCTTGTGTTCCCGAAGCACTTCCATCACTGTGTGGCAGGTGATTCTATAGTTTCCATCCAGACCTGTTACCTGGGGAAGGCATAGAGCCACATATACTGGGAGTTACTACTTTTTTTTTGAGACAGGGTCTCATTTTGTAGTTCAGGCTGGTCCCAAACTCAGCATCAAGCTCAGCAATCCTCCTGCCTCTGTCTCCTGAGTGCTGGGAGTATAGGGATGAGTCGCAACACCTGGCATTGTGGTATGTGGTACTGATTGCTAGTGGGCATGAGTCACCATGCCCGGCATTGTTGTATGTGGTTACCAGGGATAGAACCTGGGCCCTTGCACTTGCAAAGCAGGAGCCGGAACCACTGAGCTAAATCCCTGGCCCTAACTGTGGCACTTTGATGTCTCATGACCAGCAGCAAGACAGAACCTGTTACACGTACACAGGAAGTAGACTGGCCACTGCCAACTCGTTAGCCAGGACCCTGTTGGAAGAAGGTGGGTGGGGCTGCAGACTTCAAGACCACCCTGGCACAGTGGGCAAACCTGGGGAGTTGCTAAAGAAACTGTACAGCATCTAAACAATAAGGAGTTCTGTCAGCAAGTCTGTCCTTGGAGAAGGCCGCTGTTATGTTGGACCTATGGCAAAGCAGCTTGTTCCAACCACACTCACCTCCATAGCATTGGTCAACATTCTCGTTAGTCTAAATGGAATTTTCTCTGGAAATTTCTCTCTTGTCATAGCAACCTGCAGAGTAAGCAAGGGTGAGACACAATCTGTGGTGAAGTGTTTCCTCTGGCTAAAGCAAGCTGAATACAGACAGCTGCCTTTGTATCTCTCAAACTGATTCACATGACAGCACAGTGAAGCACTTGGGTTCATAAGTGAACCTGAGATTTGACCAATGACTTTAAAACAAAAAGAAAGACATAAGAAAAAAACACAAGCGTGCACGGCTCAGGCCTTGGGCTCACATGCAGTGTGGACGATAAGGATTCATGTGCTCAGAAAGGGTATATGAAGGTTGGGCCTTGGGCAGGGAATCAGAGTCCAACCACAGTGCGAGTTTCACCATGAGACTGCCTTTTCATCTTGTGGTTAGGAAAAGTCGGAGGGGATGGACTATGTTTGCTTAAACTATGAGAGCAAAGTGTACTTTTGGTGGATCTTCCAGAATGTGTGCTCACGACAAAGCAGCCCCTAGAGATCTCCAGCATGTGCTCACCTCAAAGCAGTCCCCGAAGTCGATGTGCAGGATCTTCCCACTGAGCCGGTCCAGCATCAGGTTGGATGGGTGCCTGAGAAAGGAGAGAGCCAGGATTACCAGGAAGCACTGATACTCCAGAGCTGGACCGGGAAAATGATGACCCCAGGGTCAGCCTGTCTCACTTGCCTAAGTGAGTGGAGGTATATTGTTTGAGACAGGATTTTACCATGATGCCAAGGGCAGTCAAAAAACTGCAGGCCTCAAGGAACACTCCGGCCTCTGCCTCCTGTGTGCAGGGACTCCACCCCCATATCCTCAAGTATTACTGGAAAATGGTCCTGTGTACCAGTTTTTGAATTGTTTCATCTATTTCATGTTGGGATGGCACAACTGAATAGCTATGACACAAGCCTAAGGCATTTCTTTTTTATCTTTACATAGTGGTGAAAAAAAATGTTTATTAAATCAATAAAGTCAATGTGTTTTAACATGGCTTCCAAAACACCAAACACTGCCCCCCCCCAATATTATCTAGGCTGGCTTCAAATTTATGACCCTTCTGCTTCAGCTCCCTGGAGTTACAGGCATGTGTCACAGGCTGGCTCAGGCATATTTTCTGTTGCTATTTATTAATTTTATAAATAAGGAGTTTTAATGTGGTATTTTCCTTCACTCTATTAAACTTTTTGATCATCTCGATCCCCATTATAACCCTTGCTAACTTCTCCTCTATTTCCTAAACTATGGTTTTGTGTTTCTCAAGTGTAAAGTATTATTCTGCCAGCACAGATAATAAGGGACTAAGGCTGAGGCTGTGAAAGAGGATCAAAGCACAAACTACAACTGTTAATCCTGGGCATGGCGGTACACACCTGCAATCCCAGCACTCAGGAGGCTGAGGCAGGAGGATGGCCTCAAGTCAGAAAGCAGCCTACCTGACATTGTGAGTTCAAGGCCACTGAACTATACAGTGAGACCCTATCTCAAAAAACAAACAAACAAAGAAAACCAAAACACATATACATTTCTCAGAGGTCATAAACCTCAGTAAAGTGAATCCATTAAAGGAAACTATAAAGAAAAAAGAAGACTAAAAGAAACAAATTAAATTTACTCACCTATCTCCCAGGCCCAAAATATATCCAACCATTGACATGACTGCTAATGAGCGCGTGTAATTGGTTCTTCGGTCAAACCACACCTGCAACACAGGCACACATATGAACAGGCTCTGGAGACATAACTGTCCTCTCACCTGTTGTTGTCTTATAATCCACTAACAACTATTTACAATGTATAATGGAATAAAGACTCCATTCATAATTACAGTACTACACTTCACTCTAGAATAAATGTAATTAGAAAAGTGCTGGGCTTAGATAAACAAGTATTAGGACTGCAAAGACTTGAATAAAGGAAAATATCTATTTCCAGGCAGGGTGTGGTGGCACACAGCTATACTCTCAGCTTGTGGGAAGCTAACGCAGGAGGACTGCTATGAGTTCAAGGAGGTTGGGCTACACAGTAAGTTTTTTTTTAAGGTTTTTTGAGATAGGGTCTCGCTTTGTGGTTCAGGCTGGCCCTGAGCTCAGCCTCAAACTCACATCACAATCCTCCTGCCTCTGCCTCCCGGGTGCTGGGATTACAGGCGTGAGCCACCACGCCCAGCACTGTGGTATGTGGTACTGGTTGCTGCTGGGTGTGGGTCTCCACACCCAGTATTGTTATGTGGTTACCGGGGAATCGAACCCGGGCCCTTGCGCTTGCAAGACAGGGGCCAGAACCATTGAGCTAACTCCCCGGCCCACACAGTAAGTTTTAGAGCAAGCCTAAACTACACTACTATCTCAAAAAAAAAAAAAAAAAAAAAAGCCCCCCAAAAGAAAAAAAAACCCACAAAACTATTCTAAAATATCAACTTGACTGTAAAGATATAGTATCTTCTCAAATTATTTGACGCTTTTAATACAGTTCCAATGAAAGTTCAGTGGCACTGTCTTAGGGATCTTGACTACATGTGGAACAAACTTCATTGTGTAGAGATTTCTATTACTAGTACAGTGGGAGGAAAAATAGGCAGATAAAGCAGTGACACAACAAAAGCCATAGAGAGAAACCCACGGGCATGTGAGGATTTAGTGTGTAACAAAAATGGAATCTGTTAAATACTGGGGAAAGGACAGATCATCTGGTAAGTAGTGTGCTGGTAGATCTGTTTATATTATATTTACTTATTTTATTATTATTTTTTTTGTGTGTGGTACTGGGGATTGAACTCGGGACCCATGCTTGCTAGGCTAGAGCGATGCAACTGTACTACATCCCCAGTTGCTCTATTTATATTTTAAACAGTGTAGTGGTATCTATTTATATTTTTAAATTAGTTATGCCTTAGTCTTAAATTCCAACTTGGGATAGGATTTAGACTTCTTTTTTTTAGGTTTTTTGAGACAGGGTCTCGCTTTGTGGTTCAGGCTGGCCCTGAGCTCAGCTTCCAACTCACATCACAGCAATCCTCCTGCCTCTGCCTCCCAAGTGCTGGGATTACAGGTGTGAGCCACCACGCCCGGCACTGTGGTATGTGGTGCTGATTGCTGCTGGGCGTGAGTCTCCACACCCAGTATGGTATGTGGTTTCCGGGGAACGAACCCGGGTCCTTGTGCTTGCAAGACAGGTGCCGGAACCACTGAGCTAAATCCCCGGCCCGTAGGATTTAGACTTCTAAAAAGTTCTATAATTAAGTGTAGAAGGGGACTCACCAGCGTTGCACCTGCCTGGCAAGTACAATGTCCTGACTTTGATTCCAGGCACCGAAAAAAAAAATGTAAACAAAAATATATAAAGATACACAAGCTTGAGATGGAAGGACTCTTTGAATATAAAACCAATAGCAGAAACTTTAAAAATTAACATTTTCTTTTAATTTAGTTTTGTTTAATTTTGTTTTTTGGAGAGATAGGTCTTGCTTTGTAGTCCAGCCTTTGTTTCTTCTTCTTTTTGAGACATGATCTGACCATGTATTTCAGGCTCGTTTTGAACTATAGCCCAGGCTGGCCTTGAATCCACAGTGACCCTCCTGCCTCACCTCCTAAGTGCTTGGATCACAGGCATGCACCACCACACCCAGCTGTTATCTTCTTTTGAAAATATTTTTGTCAGGCACGGTGGCCTCACCAAGAGGCCTCATCTCTTCCATTGGTTGCCCTACCTCTGAGCTGGGGCTCTTCAGCCATAGCAGCTTGGCCAGGTCGTCCCCAGCGGTGTTATTGACAGCATGCTCAAACACCTCCACCTTCTGCATCAGAGTCAGGTGGTCATAGTCCGGAGCCATCTGTATCACGACACAACCACACAGTCGAAGGACAGCTGCAATCTAGAAGGAAACAGCTCGGGGCCAGGGAGAGCTGGGTTCTAACTTTGCCAAAGAACACAGGAAATAAGAACACTGCAAGTAGCAGGATGGGAGAACCACACCAACTGGTGACCACAGGGGTAGGAGACACTCCAGGACCAGCCTCCCGTGAGGGTGACAAGGTTTGGACTAACACAGGGTTCTCTCTCCTATTTCTTACACATCTAACCAGGGTTTCTCTGATGCACTGTGTACGTTATGCCTGATGATAATCTCTCCAGTCCTGTCTGGGATGATGAAAACTCAATTTCTGGACTTCACAGTCCTGGAGAGTCTGAGAGAAGGTTATCTGCTTTAGGATTCACTTCACTAAACCTTCTTCAATAGTGAAGTCCCTCACATGGACTTTTCCGTGATACCACACACAGGGGGAACTAGAAAGGTAGCCCCATGCAGACCCTGGTATGAGTGGCCTCTGGACACTGCGGGGCTTGAGTCAGGCAGCCTCATCACATACTCGCAGCATGATGCGGTGCTCGATGTTGAGGAGGATCTTCTTCTTCTCCCTGTAGTCCCGGATGAGCGCGTGCAAGGTGTCACAGTGGGGTACCCAGCCAATGAGGCCTGAGTTGGTTGACAGAGGGATGACGGCGTATCTCTGGATGCTGGTGACCGCAGGAGAGCAGCAGGGAAGACAGCACACCTTTGGTCAGCTCAGGACATATGCAGACTGGCCCCGGCCGCAGTGAGTTGTGTGGTGTGTCACCCTTTGTGTCAACAAGTGCCTCAGAAGCGAAGTGCCTATGATCCAAGCACTTAGGAGGCTGAGGCAGGAGGGTTTCTGTGAGTTCAAGGCCAGCCTGGGCTAGAGTTCAAAATGAGCCTGAAACACATGCCAAGTCTTCCCATCCTGCCTGACAACACCCAGCTCTGGACGAGAACTGAGTGACTATTTCTGAGGCTAAATAACCTCTCAGCATAATATCCCTGTTCCTAATGGGAAGAGGAACAGTGGTGTGGAGCACAGCAAAAGCCTGTCTGGGCTTTGACCCCACAAGGCCTAAAGTGCACCAAATTTGTACATTCCAGTCTCATCTCAAACTGTTCCCTTACGGAATCTTTGGAGGTTGTTAAAGGGACTTCCCAAGGAGAGCACCCTAGAAATTCTGCAGTATTTTCATTCTGTGTCAGGGACCTGGGTACTGAGAGCTTTCTGCCAGGTACTATACTTTTCTGATTTACTGAAGTCACATGATGAGACAGACAGTTACAGGCAAAATAAGACAATGACTCCTCAGAGCTTCGCCATTTTCATGGTGTTCCAAATAGCCAAGGTTTCTGAATACCTGAGGTTTTTGCGGAGGGATGTTGGGTCATTGGCCAGGAGGGTGTTGACCAGGCCAAAGAGCTGCATCACTCGCTCATCCTGCCGCAGGTCTTCATGGCCTTTCAGGAGGAAGACAAACTCATGCCCGTTGCTGCCTGCAGAGAATTGTGGGAGAAATGAAAGCAGAGTAGAGCAGAGGCTTTCCTACCTGGGGGCTGAGCTGCCCAGAGACTGCAAGCTTACCTAACATACACCCTATGGATAGAAAAGGCTTCTCTCTAGAACTGAGGAAAAAAGTATCTCTGCTTTCACGATCCTTCAGTGACCAAAATTGCTCAAATTAAAACTAAAAACCCATTTTGGCGAACCAGGTTCTCTGTAGTTCCTCTTCCTTGGCATATTCTGCCTCCTGTCTTCAGAACCTAACCCAGGGCCCCATGTCACCTGGGGCCCAGCTGGCGGGGACCAATAATGTCATGGGAACAGGAAGCACATGAGGCTGGGTATTTGCCCCCACTTGACCTGGCCACAGTTCTAGAGCAGCCATGTCTCTATCTAGATAGGCTTTTTCTAGAAGACTACCCTTGCCCTTTCAGGTCTGTGGCGATGGGATGAGGGAAACTTCTTAATGTGCTCCTGCACAATGCTCGGCACTCCTTGCCAGTTCTCTTAAATTTGCTCACGCCTCTGCAGGCACTACTTCGTTAAACTTTAATTAACAGCCCCGAGAGTAGGGTGTAGTGGTGCATGCCTACAATCCTGGTGCTGTGGCAGGCTGGAGGGTTGAAAGTTTGAGCACATCTGAGGCAACATAGTGAAAGCCTGTCTCAAAATTTAAAAAGGGCTAAAGCAGCTTACTGTAAAGGCCCTGGGTTCCATCCCTAGTAATGGAACAAAAGAAAACAAACAAAACAGCCTGAGAGCCTGACTGACCATCTCTTTGTATTAGCAGACGCTGGACCCTGGCACTGGTAGAAAACTGGAAAAACTGTCACTTGTGGACTATGACTAACTGGCAAGTAACCACTACACTTAAGAAAACGGTACTAATAAGAGTGAGACCACAAGATGTCACCAGAGCACCCAGGCCTCCTTCAACTGCCCCATGGAGCTAACATCTCCTAAGTGAAATCCCACAGGTTGTTTTTAACAAATCTCACAGAGAACTCATTTCTATTTTAGACTGTTCTTTTTACATAATCATTTCCACAAAGTAAGATTATAATGATAAAGGAATATGTGAGAGCCCCAAAGCTGGCTCTTCACAGTAGCCTGTCACCCCGGCCTCAGAATCTGCCCGAGCTCCCACCTGCCCATCTCTACTAGCTCACCACACCAGTCTTGGCTTCTTTCCCAACACAGCTCCGAGCAAACTAGGAGCCTGGGCGCATGCTGGAAACACTACTCAGTCAGTACAGGAGGGAGAAGAAGGTGGCCAGAAGCAAAGTGGCCCTTACCCATGAGAGTCAACTTCCGGGGCCTCTGCTTAGATGTGATGACTTGCAAAGATGGGGCAATGGACTGAATGCGAATGATTGGCTGGTTGGGATCATATGTTCCTGGCACAGCCAATTCAAGGTCCCGGCACATCAGAAGTTTTGGAGAAACATACTGCAGCTCTAAGGATGTGAGCTGTGAAAAATTACCAAACAATTACATTTTCAGCCTACAAGGATGAATTTAAATACAGTTTAACTATTTTTCAGTGGATTGCTCTAAATGGTTACTTGTCTGAAAGCCTGTGGCAGGAATCTTACAAGGAGAGGCAGGAAGTTCACAGGTAGTAAACAGGAAGGACTGTGTTGACTATGCAAACCCTGTAGCAAGTCTGAGGACCCTACCTGGGGCAGCTGCTTTGAGATTCGTCTGAACACATGGTAATAGAGGTCCCAGGCTTGGGTGAGGTCTTTGACGTTCCCTGATTTCATGTACTTCCGGCACCACTCCTGGGCCTCCATCAAATCTCGGCCGTATGCCTAGGATCAAAAGCAGGGCAAATGTGCAAGATGTCAACGAGGCCCCCATGCCAGCAGGCTAAACACTAGAGTAAGGCCCTGGAGGGAACTGGTGAGTGAGGGTAGCTGCACAGTTACCAGTCCTGTAGGCCCCAGACCACATAGATGACTTGTCAGACAAATGAAAGAGGAAAGACAAGATGATCTCTTGAGGAACCCTGTGATTTTCTAGTTAAAATTTCAGGAGGGTGTTTGGGGTGTAGCTCAGTGATAAAGCATTTGCCCTGGGTTCAAACCTCAGCATAGTAAAACAAAAAAGCAAAATAACCACTTACAAAATTAAAAAAAATCAAAAAACAAAAACAATTCAAGAGGAATCTTTTTTTTTTTTTGAGACAGGGTCTCACTTTATAGTTCAGGCTGCCCCTGAGCTCAGCCTCAAACTCACATCACAGCAATCCTCCTGCCTCTGCCTCCCGAGTGCTGGGATTACAGGCATGAGCCACCACGCCCAGCACTGTGGTATGCAGTACTGAATGCTGCTGGGTGTGAGTCTCCATGCCCACTATTGTATGTGGCTACTGGGGAATCGAACCCGGGCCCTTGGGCTTGCAAGATAGGCGCTGGAACCACTGAACTAAATCCCTGGCCCCAAGAGGGATCTTGTCATTAGTGAAAAGCGTATTTCTCATATTTTAAATTCCTGTGACCCCCTATGGGAAGGCTTTATTAGAGGCAGGAGAAAGACTTGAGGAAAGCAGGCTGATGAAGGCCCTGGCCCAGTCCTTGTGCTTACTTGTCCCCTACCTGATTAAAGGATGTCTCCTTCAGGGTCTGGGGGCCCCGTTCCATCATTGCATGCAGGGGCTCCAGCACCTCAAACATGCCTTTCACATTCCTCTCCCCGAAGTACAAACGAGACGCCTCTTCCAGGCCTTCGTGCCACATCTCATGCCAGAGGATGGCTACACGGATCAGCTCCTCACTCACCTGCATCAGGGACAGCAGCACCAAGAATGAGCCACACTCCTCAGGAGTGACTCCTCCGCCAGCCAGCGGGAGTGTGCAGCTATGTCGTGCATAAGAGACACGCCTCCCAGGAGTCCTGGCTGGGGGCTGGGATCTGTGGAGGCTGCACTGGCTCTGGACTCACCATCATGGCCTGCTGGACCAGGGTGTTACTGTGCTCACACATGTTCTTAAGAATCTTGTTGGCTGCGTTGTGGCGGGCTGTCGTGGTAGACTTGGAAGCCACCGTCAGTGGGTAGATGAGGGCCTGAAGCAAATACAGAAAGGTTTGTAAAGGGTGGTGTGAAAGGCACACCTTCCGGGTTCCTGGAAGGATAGTGTCAGAGGTGGTGAGCACGACCTGAACGCACCCAGAGAAGGTCCACTCTATCTAGGAGGGGACTCTTCAGGAGAAAGTGGCCATTAGGATTGGGCTGGCAGACCACCCTAGGGTGGGGTGGAGCACCCAGCTCCCTGTTCCTGCTCTGTATTTCTCAAAGGCTAGCCACCAAATCTAAGGTGAGTGACTAGATAAGAAGGTGCACAGCCTCTCCACATACCTGGGGGTGGTAGCGACCAATGTCCGTGAGAAGCTGGTGAATGAGCCGTCCCACCAAGGGCCTGGGGGTATCTATTCTTGCAATGAGTTGTGGTATAACCTGGTATTCAAAAAGATACAGTAAACAGCATGTAAACAACTCTAGTTACTCTTCTAATAATCAACCTGTGTAACTGGTTTTGGTTCTCTGTTGGACTCAGAAACGGCACATTCCCTCCAGCTCTCTAAAGGAACTAAAAAGAACATGCAGAGTAGACCTTGGGCTCAAGCTCCACTTCTTCGCAGCCATAGTGCTCTGCCCATGGTGTGATTCCCGAGGGAGACATAGATGAGCAAGATTGGAGCCATCCCCACACAGAACCAGGTGGTCTCTCACCTGTAACCATGTATCAATCTGGATCGCTTTCACCCCTTCCACTAATGCTTCATTGACATCTGGCCAATGACCATAATCAAACCATAAGGTGAGGACTCTGGAAAAGACAATGAGAAAGTCACAGAAAATTTAGTTTCCTAGTTTTTGTCATTTGTTTTCATCTTTAAGGCTCTTGAGAAGAGAAACTATAGCTGTCATGTGTGGCAGAGCTCCTGACAGGTCTATGAGGATCATCCCAAGTGAATGAATGCTCCATCCCAGTTCAGACAAGCCACTGCCACCAAGAACACACCAATCTGCACACATGGATGATCTGCCTATATAAGAGGGCAAAAGGAAGATGGACACTAAGCCGGTTAGAGACCCTGACAATGGAAGGGCTGCCCTGGTCACTGCCAGACTCTTGCATGGTGGGCTTGGGCTGCTCACATCTCTTAAAGCTGCAGGGAGACTTAAGGAGACATTGTGGCAGACAAATGCTAGTTATGCCCTACAAGATAAACCACATGTGGAAAGTGCAGGCTTCTCCTTAGCTCTGCGGGTCTCACCTCAAGTGCGGCCTGGTCAGCAACTGCCCCTCAAGCATAGATCAAGGAAGGCTGGACGCTGACCTCAGCTATACTGACCAGGGTGGGGGAGGGAAGAGACCTGTGTGGCAGTCCCCAAAGTTTTGTCCCCACCTTGCCTCATACCTGAGTGTATCCTGGAGGTTGTTGCCGCGTGACAAGGAGATAGAACGGAAGAAGCCCTGGACGGCAGGGACAGTGTACATCAGGAGGGTTTTGGACAAGTCCTGTTGGATCAAATGTGTTAGTTAATACTGTCTCAGCTTTATCTTTCTCTTCTTTTATTTTCTGTCTGGTGCTGGGGATTGAACCAAGAACCTTATGTATGTTAAGCATGTGAGCTACATCTCCCAGCCCTTTGGCTCATTGTTATCATTTGTGAAATGGGAAGTGGGTATAATCACACACTAAGAGTACCTATTTCAAAGGACAGTTTTGAGTGTTAAATAAGTTATGTACTAAATGCACAGAATAAATGGCAACTGAATCCTAACTGTCATTTTTTTGGGGTGAAGGTGGCTTCCTGGAAGGGTGGCAAGAGTAGGAGGCGCTGTCTTCTGGGGCACTATGCACCGTGGCCTGAAGGCTTATGGGAGCAGGAAGGGGAGAGAATAATGGAGCTTGGGAGGCGACTGGCAGGTATGCGGGCCACCCATGCCCTGGTTTTACATATCTGGAGAATGTGCTCATCTCATGAGAAGCAAGAGCTTTCTTAGCTTGTCTGGTGGCTCCCCAGACAAGCACAGAAAGCACCAGCTCTGCATCCCTGCACCATGCTGTGGCAGACGGCACTGATCCTCACTGAGGAGAAGACCTCAGGCCCCGGAGCATCACACTCAGAGTCGCACCAGACAGTTTTTACTGAGGCAGAGGGAGGGTACCTCAGTGACCTTCTTCTGCAGAGGAGATGGGGTGGGGCTGTTCTCTGCACTCTCGGCTTCACTCTCACTGTTGCTGCCCTCTGTGCTCGCGGTGGTGGCAGCAGTGGCAGCAGTTGTGGCAGTAGTGGTGGCATTGGTGATGTTGGCCCCGCTGGCATGACGCAACTTCTTCTTCTCATCTCGGGCTTGGTTTTGATGTTTGTAGTGTAGCACTGCTTCAAAATTCATCACTGCCCATGCGTGCCAGGCCTGGGAGGGCAACAGCCAAGGGCAGATACCAGGACTGTGACCGACTGCAGCTTAGAGGGCAGCAAAGCTGTGCTGGGGAGGAGCTGGGATTGGCCCTGCTCTTCCATCAGCAGAATAAGACTTCCTGGCAAGGAGAAGAGCAGGAACAGACACAGGATAGAAAGCACCAAACATCCAGGGTAAAAAGCTAAAGGATATTCTTGAAGCTTGGGGCACACTCAGAAGCAGAGCTGGGGAAGGAAAGCAAAGAGCCAGGATGGATGATAGAGGAGCAGGCATGCTGGGCAATAGGGTCCCACCTTATCTGCAGGAAAACAGAGCCTTCCTGGGTTTTAAAGTATATAATTTGGTGTGGTGGTTCATGCCTGTAATCCCAACACTCAGAAGGCAGAAGCACGATTGTGGCCATGAGTTCAAGGCTAACCTGGGCTACATAGTGAGCTCAGGGCCAGCCTGAACTACAAAGCGAGACCCTGTCTCAAAAAACTAACTAACTAACTAAAAATAAAGTATATGATACGGGGGCTGGGGATTTAGCTCAAGTGGTACCGGCACCTATCTTAGAAGAAGGACTCACATGATATCCTGGTACCAGAAAAAAAAAAAAGTATATGATACAGATTATTTAAGAAGGCACAGGTCGTGGGTAAGTAGCCAGTTGTCACAGCATGTCAGCAGAGTGACAGCAAGTCCTAACAGGTCACACAAGAGCAGGGAATGGAAGGTATGCAGCATAGGAGGGCGAGGGAAGATGAGCCTGTGGCCTAGATGACTGCTGATGGAAAAAGGCCTGCCTGGGGCTGTTCTGGACAAGGGACTGCCCGCACTCTGAGGTTTGGTGCTGTGGTGAATCTGTCGTGCGCGTAGTGTGATTTGAGGAACAATAACTGTACAGAGAGCTGGACACAAGACAATCCACTAATGGTTGAATTTTCTGGATAACTAGGAAATTCTCTTATGTGCCCTGCTAAAGACCTTCAGCATAAATGTGTCTGCTTTCCCATCTGAGCACAGTGACTGATCAGAACTGACCTTTACTGGATGAGTGAGAACTCTGCAATGACCCAATTTATTCTCCTACCTTCATTTACTCAGTGAGTGCTTCTTACACAAGTACTAAGTGCTGGGCACTGAGCTGGGCTCAAGGTGAACAAGACCAACAGGCCTCTAACCCCTCAGTGCTATGAGACTGATAACAAAAGACATCATACAACCAAAAGGATCGATACTTAGGAAATACTTCTAACAGCTGAAACAAAAGTTCCAGCAAACAGGTTTTTTTTTTTCCTGTGATCTGTTGCTTCTATAAGAGCTAAATGAAGAAATATGACTCTGGTCAGGGGACAGTTCTGATTAGTAAGGTGCTTGCTAATTAAGGTTTGCTGGACTTGCTTTTTTGGTTTTGGATGCGCAGCTGTCCTTGAGATGGTAATCATTCTCTTGTCACAAAATGGGAGTTTATCAGATCAGCACAAAGCATGCTGAAATAAGGATAAGATTTTTTACTGTAAATGCTCTTATAGTTTTCAGATACAAGTTTGCTCCCTGGGGGACTAATTCACAAAATATTAGCAAGTTAAAGAGATTCTGGAAAGAAATCAGTGACATCTGCTACATAAAACAGCTGTCACCCGGAGGCCCTACAGCAGAGATAAAACACAATGAGGGAGTATGTTCTCTCTGAGGTACACCGCAGGAGTCACCCCGACCAGTCAGTTCCAGTCAGTACATTTTCTGTTTATCTTTTTCTGTCTGTTTCCTGTGTTATAACAGGATGTTACCCAGATCTTTCTAATAAAAACAAAGAAAGTTCTAATTTCTGAGTTGAAGATTCAGCAGGGATGGAAATCTGAAAGAAGCTGGGAGAATGGCTGACTCAAGGAGAGGTGAAGTTCTGGAGAGTAAGAGAACTCTGTGTCCAGATGCTCTGCGGAAAACAAGCAGCTCTGAGACTGAGACAGCAGCAGCCCTAGGCTGCAGAACAGCAGCACAGTGACTATTTCTCCAAAGATAAAATCCATCTTTCTGCATTAGTGAGAAGAGAGCCTCTTAGGCTCCAGGTGCTGCGGGAACAGAGCTGCAGCAGCAGCCTGGGCTGGAGGGCTCAGTTCATGGTGCCGGCCGTGTGCCGCCTGCCACACTCACCTTGTACCAGCTGCGGTCATGCTCTGTGGCGGCACTGTAGTACTGCAGCACTTTGGGGATGGTGCTCTCATTGATGCCCTGGAGGTTTAGCTGCCACTCCCCAAGTTTCAGGAAACACCTGAGAAAACAGGCAAAGCTCACGTTGCTCCTTTCCTGAAAGGTCCCCCTACAGCGAACAGCTGGGGAGGCCTAAGCCTTTCTGGACAGAAAGGAAAGGTCTGAGGAAACAATTCTTTTTTTGGTGGGAGGGGGGTCCCAGGGATCGAATTTATGCTTTTGGGGGAGGTATGGTGCCACTAAGGTGAATCTGGGCCCTTGCGGAAACATTTTTCTGTTTCTGGTCTGTTTTTGTTTTTGTGTGTGGTACTGGGGATTGTACTTGGGCCCTTGTGCTTTTGTTTTAGTTTTTTTTTTTTTTT
>PVIR01023447.1:0-27032 GCA_004026965.1 Petromus typicus | reverse complement strand
AGGGGACAGTAGCAGTGTTAGTATGTCTTTCTCACAAAAATGTGAGCCTCCAAGAAGTTAATATAATCGAGTTTTTGAGTAATATTGATCTTTCTTTGCTTCACACTGATAGTAAAAGGTAGGAAAAGCTTGACTTGGAAGTCCTTTCTATTTTCACTGTCTGGGGTTTAGAGAGAGTTTCTTACCATGGCATAACAGACTCATTACTCAATTGATGTAAATGTCTAAGGATACAATAACTGCTCAGCAAACACAATTTTCCCTTCCTTAAGCTTCACAGACCAAGTAAATAGTTTTGTTAGTGCTAAAAAATGATCACACATCCCTCTCCAGAGTCTTTAGATCAGTGACATTTGATTTCTTTTTGCTGATTTGTTTCAATATTTTATAATATCATCATTATTATCATTACATTGTCTTAACCTACTAGTGGACAGAACTGTTCTTTAAACCCTTTGTGATTATTGTTTATATTACTATCAAGATTAAACCTGTTTGTAGTGATCTGGAAAACCATCAGACAATCTCTGTGAAATCTACAGTTCTCATCTCCTACCAAAATCTATAAGAATGAAATAATACGTCCCAAAAATCCTGCCTATATCTTACAGCCACTCTAGCTACCATCCTAAGGCTTTGGTTATCAAAGAAACACAGAATTATCAAGTAGGATCTCCACATATATGATAATTATAATAATAACTTCTCACATTTATATATAAATGCATTGTATCCATAGTTTAAAGTCTTTCACCTCCATAATCTCCCTTACTTCTAGTTTACAGACTTTGAAACTGCGACTCAGAGATAACAAGCAATATGCCAAAGGTTACAAGTCTTGCAGAACTGGCCCAGCAACCGGGTGACTCACCTCACCTCCTGTGACTTCACTTGGGGTTTTCCAGTTGCGAGGAGTTAATATGCAACATGCACATTTTACCTCATAATGGAAAAGTGAAAAGATGATGCCATGTACAAGGAAGCTCCATCATGTCAGTGACATGATCAAGAAAGAACCAGCTTTCTTCAGTGTCTCCTCTGCCTTCTACAGGGTCAATTTTCACATGCAATAACCTTCCTCATGGTTACAAGATGGGTCTACAACTCCCAGATCCATATTTTCCTTCATCCACACCTGGTAAGAAAGTGAATGAGTTTTTGCATCAACATTCCTAGTAAAATCCTGAGCCTGAAATCCAAGCAGTTTCTATGGAACTATATGAAAACAAAAGGAAATAAGGAGCCCTTGAGAAGAAGGAGGGAAACAATGAATTCTAGAAAGGCAAGCCAGCGAATACTCATTACACCAATTTAAGACATCTCACTATTGCCAAATAGCAAGGGCAAGGGTGTTTGGGGGGAAGGGGAGTAACTGGGTGGTAAATACAGATGTCTTGATATGTTCTGCAGCACTGGAGATGGTTAAAAAGTCTGTGTACATATGAATATTTTCCTCCTAGAAAGTATACTAAGGTGAATAGGCTCAAAGTTACTTAAAAGATTTGCTTCCTAGAGCACTGAGTTGTTCTAAGTCCCCGAAGTGGAAGGAAAGTAAGAGAAATGGATCAAGATTAAAACTTGCGCAACCACTGGGCAAGAGACAACACTCTCTTCTGCTCCCTATGTGAGGCAGAGCTAGGTGACAGTGGTATTTTTACCACAGACCACACAACTAACTAATGATTTGATTGTTGCCTGGGATTCAAACCATAGACTTAACATTCATTTCAGGCTCACCACAAATTCTACCTAGTAAAGAGAGATTATCCTTCTCATTTCACAAATGGAGAAAGTAAGATTAGAGAAATTAAATGATTTACCCAGCTCACTCAAGACAGGAATTCAGCTCTAATTCCGAGTTGAGACTCTGGAACTTTATGCCATTCCAGTGAGAAATGCCCAATTTCATTTCTGTCTGTGTCCCTTGGAGATTTCTGTTATTTTTAGGCAATTTGTCAGACACAAAAACTCTTCTTTTGTGATAAGGCACCTCTCAGAGGGGAAGAAGGGAAGACCAGAGAGCCAGCAGAGTGAACCTTTTCATCTTTCCCCCAAAATAACAGAGTCCTAGAGTCCTACCAATCTGTGTTACAATTCTGCCTTGCTCTGTACCAATATTGGACCTTCAATAAATCAATTCACCCTCACCCTCTTTAATTTTAAACTGTAGGCATTACTTGTGATCAACATTGTCTGAGCTCTAAACTCACAGACTGGCACATACAGTATCTGCAGTAACTACTGGGTGCTTTCCCTTCCTTCCCCTTATGACGCCCATCTTTCCCCTTCCTTTGAATTTTACTGTAGATGTTTAAGGATAGAAAGCTCAGAAAGTGTTTACAGGGTTTTCTTTCTTAATATGAATTATTTCCCTGAACTCTAAGAGACACCCTACACTAAACAGGATAATTTACTTAAAATCCTTCACTCTTTCTTACTGAAATGTTAAGGATGCTCTTTCTATTCCTGGGATGCAAGACAGAGAAAAACTTTTTTTTTTCATCGAAGTACTTGGTCATGTCTTAAGAACGTGTTCAAATGTTCTTTGGTGGAAACCTAGTGTAACTCACTTACAGAAGTCTCTTTAGCGTGAAAGCCCAGGCCAGGGGCCAACTAAGGCTTTAATGAGCAAGCTTAAGTATGTATCTAATTAGTGAACCCAAGTTTCCAGGGCAAAGAGCTGAGATAAAGAGAAGTAGCCAGGTAGTTAAAAAATACCTCTGGAAAAGGTGCATCATTGGGAAATCATGCTGTTGATAGACCTTAATCACTTTCTATCTTAACTTCAGCCAAGTTGAGGAAAGTAAAAAATTATTTATTTTATGTTGCTATGTTCTTCCTGAGCTAAGAAACAGGAAGAGACTGGAAAGCTCTGTATTGAAAGATCAAGTCCATAAGCATTAGTGACTAAGGAAGCCCACGAATGCTGGTGCAAAGGAGAGGATAGCTCCCTCAGAAGAGGAGCTGCGTGGATGTGACCACCCTACACTCCATGCCTCAGTTCACTTGGCAACAGCTTCCTCCCAGGAGAGTATCCAATAGGAAGTCACCTTATAGAATCAAACCTTCCACAAAAGGATGGCATCAAAGCAACCCACAGGAAGTAGATTTTTATAGTTGTTTGACTTGGGAGTTCATACATCCATGTTCTAAACACTAAGCAAGACCCAGAGATAAAGGAAGGCATTTGAACACTATGCATACCTAATGAAAATGAGTGTTAAAAAATACAGAGTTGGAAGGCAAATGAGAAACTACTATCAAGATGGTATTCTTTTGGAGAATTTATTAAATGGAAATAGAAAGGAGGGAATAAACTTGTTAATAGAAGACAATACGCTAGAAATCTTAATAAAATGGGATAAACTAGCAAAATTCTATAAGATAAAATTATAATTCAGTTACTAAATTGAAATGTAGGACATCACCATTTCATGCATTACAAATGGCTCAAAACTGACAATTTCATGTGGTTTAGTCTAATATTCTGTAGGCTGAACTCTTGTTGCCATTTTTGGTAGATTACATATACATAAGACGTACTTATTACTCACACATATAATCTACTTACTGTATATTGAGCCTCTAACAGGAGTCGCCAGCCTCTCAGCCATGTACAAGAATGGTCTATGGCATTAGAAACCAGGTCCCCAAGAGGAGGGTAGCAATGAGTAAAACTTCAACTTTAACTATCTCTGCTCCCCAACACAAGCATTAGTGCTTCAGTGCTGTCTCCTGTCAGATCATGCTATTCACAAAGAAACTCAAGGTATGGGAGGTGCATCATAATCCCTGACTTCAAAGTATAGTACAAAGCTACTTGGTTAAAACAGTGTGGTACTGACAAAAAGTCCTGATCAGTGGAATAGATTAGAAGATGCATTAGCAAACTCAAACACACTCAGACACTTAATTTTGACAAAGGGGCCAAACATTCACTGAACAAAAGATAAATGGTCTTGCAAAAGCTGGTTCTCTACATGGTAAAGTCTAAAACTAGACCCATGTCTCTCACCATGCAGTAAACTAAAATCAAACTGTATCAAAGATCTAAAATAGAAATGCTGTATCTGCTGGAACAGAATATAGGTACAACTCTTACGGAGCTAGAGGTAGACAAAGAACTCATAAACCCAGACCATAGAAGAACTACACAAAAAATCAACAACCGAGATCTCACCTTATCAGAAAGTTTTTGCATAGCAAAAGAAATCACAAACAGGTGAAGAAACCTATGGAGTACGGAGTAGTAAAAAAATTGTAGCCATTAGTCCTTCAGACAAAAACTAATATCAATAACATACAAAAAACCAGACTGCCCAAATTTAAAGATCTAATCAAAAAAATGGGCATCTGACATGAATAGACACTTCTCAGACGAAGGCATATAAATGGCAAGTAAATATATGAAAAACTATTCGATATCACTGATCACACGAAAGACACAAATTAAAACAAGGCTGAGATTTCATCTCACTCCAGAAAGAATGACTAATATGAAGAAATCAATCAATAACAAATGCCGGTGAGGAAAAAGAAACTCTTCTCCACTGTTGCTGGGAATGCAGACTAGTACAACCACTGTGAAAATCAATGTGGAAATTCCACATTGAAGCCACTAATCCAGCTATTCCACTTCTGAGTATCTTCCCAAAAGAATTAAAAGCATCATACCACAGTGATACATGCACACCCATGTTTATAGTGACACAGTTTAAAATAGCTAAATCTTGGTGGAATTACTTTTCTCTCATTGCTGAGACAAAAATACCTGACACCAGAGGTTAAATCAGGGAAAGTTTAGTTGGTTTAGAGTTCATAGAGATTTCAGTCCATAATAGGCTGGCTTCATGGCAAGATGGCAGGGGAGCAAGAGTTCACGTTGTCAAAAGACAGCAAAAGCAACAAGAGAGCCAGGGATTTTAGTTCAGTGATTCCAGCACCAGCTTTGCAAGGGCAAGGTCTCAAGTTCAATTCCTGGTACCAAAAAAAAAAAAAAAAAGCAACAACAGAATTTAAAAAGAGACTACCAGGATTGGGCTGGTGCCAAGCCAATCAGGAAACTGGTTTAGTAATCACACAGCCTTAGTCTGAGCATCTCACATTCTAGACTCAGCTACGACATGAGATGTTAGCGAGTGATCTATACAGAAACCATTGCACTTGGAAATAATCCAAATGCCTATCTACTAAAGAATGGATAAAAAAGATGTGGTTTTTCTATAGAATGGAGTGTGATTCAATCATAAAGAAGAATAAATGAGAGATATCTAAATGGATGACCTTGAAGCTATACTTTGAAGTGAAATAAAGCAGACATATTTACATGTGAAAATATTGACTGTCTCTCTGATATAAGAAACTGAAAATATAAGTAGGGACCAAAATATATACAGACAAAGTAAAATAAGAAAATGGTGTTCAAAAGAAAGGGAGAATGAGAAAGGGAGGAGGGGGAAGGGAAGGAAGAAAAAAGAAATGAATGGGAAAAAAATGGAAGTGGGGCTTTTGTACATTGGGAGGGGAAGTGGAGCTAAAGGGAGAGGTGGGCAATGGCAAAAAAGATACATCATGTACCAGCACAAATTCTCTATAATGCATGTGATCATTATGAATATGTAAATTGTACCAATACTATTAAAAATTTTAAAAATTGATGATCTAATGTAAAGAGTATACTACTAACATGGCTAGTCCAAGTTGCAGGTTATCTATAAACTTCAAGTCCTAGTCCTAGGACAAATGAACTTAATTTTTTTTTTACATTAGTTGGTAATAAAAGGCATTTGAAATACTGTCACAAGGAGGATTGTAGGACCACTTCTGGGCTCAGAGGAAAAGAATAAGATAGACTGGTTAGCACTATGTGCTATTGCTTCTCTGAGTATAGGGCAGAGGGCTCTCACAGGAATGTAGCACATTTATAGTCTATTGTAGACCCTCGCATAATATTTACATTCAGAGGTTCATTGATGAATTCTCTCCTTTTTGAAAGACATAAAGTCAATGCAGTCCATCTTGCCATAGAGCTAGCCCATTATGGACTGAAACTTCTAGGAACTCTAAACCAAGTAAATTTTCCCTGCTTTAACTTTAGGTGTCAGGTATTTTTCTAACACGTGATTATCTGGAAAGGAGAGGTTGAGTCTTTCATGCCACATGAGGAAGCAAAGCAAATCTTTTACTTAAGGAAGACGTGGAAAAAGCCAAACTGACTTTAAAATGTCATCCTCCCGGGTTCTCAGAATTTAAACAAGACTACACTGACCTGCTCCGCTGCGGCATGCGCTCAGGGGGGATGGAACGGTAGTTGTTGCAATGATGCCCTTTAAATGTTAATTGTGCCAGAAGGAAAAAAAAAAAAAAAAAACATGATTCCATGTCACTCTGTACCGATGGTATTTCATCTGCAGCAGAGAAAGTAGATCCACCAACAAGGAAAAGAAGAGAAATTACTAAATCTGTAGTGTGTATATCATCATATTGCATGGTTTAGGGGATTTATCTACAAGTTCCATCTACACATGTGGAAAGAGATCGTTTTATCTGCAAAATGACCTTAGATCTCCCTCACTTACAGTCAACACCACTGAGCTCAGAGAATTAAGCATCTTGTTTTAAGGCATTTGGCCTTAAATTAAGGCTCTGTGTTTTCAGCATATGGGAGGGCCAGTTTGAGTCATTAAACTGGGGATCAACAAAGTAATTCTGGAAAGGTCCAGATAATAAATATTTTGGACTCAGGACAATGCAATCTTTAGCTACTCAGCTCTACTATTGTATTATCAAAATAGCCCTCAATTAGATATAAATAAATAGATGTGACTGGATTCTGTTAAGTTTTTAATTACAAAAACAGATGGCTTTGGTCCTCAGAGCTGGTTTACTGACTCTCTGTTCGCCTCCTTTCATTATAGCTCAGTTATGTTCCTGTCCCTCTGGTCAAAAAAGCTGTCAAAGCTTCTATCCTCTCATTAGCATTTATTGAGCCCCTGCTGATTCCCAGGCACTAGACTAGGATTTGAGGCTCCAGATGTAAAAGAGCATCCCAATCTTTGTCCTCTGGGAACTGGACCAATGCTTATGGACACAAATCAAGCTGGTGCTTGTCTTGAAGTCTCAATTCACCCTTATTCAGCTTGATGCTGAATTACTTACTATTTTGTTAGTAGCACTAAAACACATGTACTTAGTTTTACCGTGCCCCTCAACACTCCTGAATTACTTCATCCCTGTTCTTGACCAGGGTTTGGGAACCAAAATTGAAGCCTGTAAGACCCAGCAACTGTTTTGCAAAGGAAAGAAAGAACTCTTCAGCCCAGGAATTGGCAGTCCTGCTAAGCAAAGCAGCTTTGTGAATTGAAGTAGATTGTAATAAAAGTTGGAGAGCTCCCCCCCAAAAAAAAGAAAAGAAGAAGAAAGAGGCTATCATGTGTTTTGTTCATGGAAGATGTACATGGTATTTTGCCATGATCTCCTGGGTACAAAACTCATCAAGATCTGGTGGTACTGTCTTGGACCACATCAACAACTTTCCTATCTACTCTGATCTCCCCTATTTTCCAAGAAGAGGCATCTTTGCTCAAGCCCACGTTAAATACTCACAGGAGCAATAAATACATTTCATACTAGTTTTAATTCCTTATTTTGACTTCTTCTCTAGATGAATATTTGATCACAAAGTAAAATTCCTTCTTTTGTTGCCATATCTTCAATATGGCCTGAAATTCAAAAGCACAAGTTTTATAACCACATTGACCAGTTCTGGTTTCTGCTTCACCACTTACAACATGATGCTCTTGAGGCTTTTCCATAAACTGTCATCCCTCAGTCTTTTCATCAGGGAAATGAGATTAATAAGACCTTTTTAAAAGGTTTATAGAAGAGTAATATGAGATGAGAGGTTTAACATAAAAGTAATTATCATTTATTGAATATGATATTAACTATCATTTATTGAATTTATTGAATATGTAGTAGATATTCCAGATTTCTTGGGATCCTCTGTTCTAAGCACAGGCTCACAGCAAGTCTGTTAGGTAGGTATTATTACTATCCCTTGAGCAAACCACACAACTAATAAGCACAAATAGGGTTGGATTTAAACTCAAGCAGTCTAACCCCAGAGCCCAAGTCTTTAACCATCTCATCATTCTATTGCTTCTCTGAATGCTGGGGAAAATGTCTGCCACACACATGTGAAAAATAATTACTAACTTAATTACTATAAATGCTGTATCTCATCATCATGATCTTCATTGTCATGTCATGTCTACATTTAGTAGCTCTCAGAGATCTGGGATACTAATATGCTATGTTCAACACTATTTCCTTTTTAATAGAAGAAAACCAAAGACTCTTGCAAATGGCAAAGTTAAAACTTACAGAAAAACAAAATCTTACTTGCTCAGTTATAAACCCACAAATTGGTAATAACTCCTTCCTGACCCTGCAGGATTTCCCCATGAATTATGAAGAAATGAGCTGAGGAGAAAAACACCACTTTTGCTATGGATTGTTCCTACCAGCTCCACAGAACCAAATGCAGGTAGCTCTTCCAAATTTGGTTTAATAACAGCACTTTATAGATGTAAGTTGATCATAATGAGAATATCGACACCACAGAAATCAGCAAACATGATACATAAAAGCCTTTTTACTCAAACAGATGTTTATTAAACTGTTACTAGCAGAACATCACTTCTTTGAAATCTGACAGGCCTAAGTTTGAATCTCTGTGTAATAGATTTCAAGCAAATTATTATTTAATTTATCTGTGCCTTATTTACAGAGATCACGTCTCCTTGTTTTTGTGAAGACTAAATGATGTAATCTTCATATTTAAAAAAAAAAAACTTATAGCATTAGCAGCACCAGTAAGTGATATCTATCAATTAGTTTTATTATTTGCGCTGTACATTGCGCCGTAGGAACCAGCCTATGAGCTGAGCTTGAACCTAACCAAGGGGCATTGATGACAAAAAATAAAGAAACATGGAAACAAGTTAAATTTGGGAGGGCCAGGGAGTTCACATCTTGCTTTGACATGGAACCCCATGTGACTGGTGCACCTTGGTGTTATTTACTCAGATGTGGTACAAGCAATTAGGGTTCCACGAGACTTCTCTGGATAAGCAACTTAACCTCAGGTGTTTTTGCTTTTCTCTGCAGCATGTTAGCATGCTTGCATGCCTTCTTCCCTCTCAGTGCTCCCCAAGGAGGCCGATTAGGCCTCAGTCTTCCCAACTTGTCACTACAGAATTAGCCAGAGATGTACAAAGGAGATCATGCTTGAAACTCTTCCTTACCAAGATGGATTTTGTCGTGCCAGAAACTACTAGTCATAACTGAATTCGATAAAGCCTTTATGTAAGTGCCTCCTACTGTCTTCTCTAGTCATTCATTCTCTTTTGGAGCTATTTCTTGTGTTATAAGCCCCCGCCCACATCACTCAGTTAGGGTCAGGGCGAACTCGACTTAATCAACAGTGACGTAATCAAAACAAATACTGTTTCAGTTCCCTTGTGACATTAATTCTCACAAGCATTCAAGGTTGGGTCGCTCTCAGTGAACAGAGAGCAAATCACAGCATCACCAATCACTGAGCTGTAAAATCTGTGGGAGCAGATGGGGTGACTGAGTCATTCAGAGACTGGCTATCCAGGCATAGATGGCTCTGCACCATTAATTGTAACTGTTTAAAAGCTAAACAATGCAAAGAGAAGAGCCAAAGAAGCAGTGCACCCTGCCGCTCTGACACCAAGTCCTCTCTTACTGCCTCTTGCATGGCTACCACTGTTTTCTAGTGTGTCAAATAACACACTGAAGAAATAGAATGATTTAGTGCAATTACTTATTCTCTATACTGTATTTTATTAGATTCAACAGTTTCATATGTGAAAGGGCCAAAGCTGTTGTCCAGCTCACTTCTTGAAAAGTTTAAGGTTGATATGAATAGAAGGACACTCGACGCTCTCAATGCTCACAAGTTTGATGTGTTTTCAAGATGACCGAGCTACATTTCATCTCACTTCTAGAGAAATATGATACGTGTTACCATCCTAGAAGCTGAGAAGCCAGATAGTACAAATATATTGTTGAAATGTTTTATAAATCAAGTGTTTCTTTTTAATTAACTGTTTCCCAACTTCTTTTTGCCTAATGAACTGCTTTTGTGTGGTATATCCGTAAATCTTACAGAGTACCCCATGGAAGGCTAATTTGGTACAGATTGATCTAATCCATGATTTCAAGTTCAGAGAAGAAAATTAGCTTCTGGGTAAAAATTTGTGAATTCCATATAACTGAAACCACCCAGCCAGCTCCTTTATCTCCCATTCCACAGTGCAACAGTTGGATAGATCTAGCTTGGGTGATCTCACTGAGGATGAATTCCAGCCCCAAGCTCTACTCTAATCTACCAGTGAGACTCTTGGGAGAAAATCCAAGGAAGTTACTGGAGTAAGGAGGAAAACAAAAGATTTAAATGGGGGGGAGTAGGTAATTAATAAATGCTGCGTGAATGAGTGAGAAAGTTAATGAATGCACAAGTGGATGGATGGATGGATTATTGGATGGATAAATAGGTGGATGGTATAGATGGTATGGATGGGTGAGTGTGTGGATGATAAATGGGGTGAAAGAAGAAATGTCAGTGTGCATGAGAACATGAAGAACAAGGCAAGAATTAGTGTGCGCATAGGCGACTGAGACAGTGTTGACCTTCGGCTGTGTCATGATTCAAGTAGCCATGGCTCCATTCCAGAAAATGACAACATACCCACTTTGCACTCACAGACAGTATGTAAAAGTACGTCCCTTCCTATATTTCTTTTTACAAATAAGTTATTGAGGAGTTTGGATTTTGTCCTGAAGACAATGGAGAGATGATGAAGAACGTAAACAGGTGAAAATATGGTTATTTTTATGTTTTAAAAATATCATTTGGGGGAGAAGAGATTAGTAGTTTCCTCTTTCATTAAACTTCCTGATGGGGTCATGAATAAATTTTTAGTCTTTGTTTCTCCGTTTTCCCAAAAGAAGCTTCCAGAAGACTGAAAGATGTATCAGTATGAGAACTTTCTTAGTAATATAGTTATTTTGCTACTCTTATCAATCTTGACTTCCTGGCTTTGAGTCCTAGAAGAGATAATGTTAGAGATGGCCACCTCTTAAGCTATTTTTATAGTATGTGTTTCCAAATGGATATCGGGGCAGAGAGCTCACAGAAGTAAACTTTGGGAGCCTAACTGACTAAGAATAATAACCACCTGTATGTGGCACTCATTTCATACTGAATTTGCATATTGACAATCTTAAAAAGAAAGTAGTGTTTGACCAAAACATAAAAATGTTATCTTCATGAATATGTGATGTGGGCTGTGTTAACAAAGGCTCAAGGATGACTGACACCTTGTAGAGTAATTAGCATCACCTAATACATGAATCACAATAACAATTGGCTTATCTCCACTTAGTTCATAAAGAAAACAGATGCACTCATGTACCTAATAAATACACACTAAATGCTCATGTTCTGGATGCTGGAGAAACAGCAGCAAATAAACAAGTGTTCTGCTTCACAAAGCCTGATTTTAATCAGGAGTGACAAAATCCAAGCATGTTGTAATCTAAAGTTATCTTATAAATTCTACAACTGAATGTTCTCATCATTCAGATGGAGAAATTCAGACCAAAAAAGGAGATAAAAATTCTCCCAAAGTAACCCAACAATTTAATCACAAAGATAGGATAGCAGTCCGGATTTCCTGACCATAAATCTGGTGGATATCTGCCCACACCAACCAGCCTGGGTTGTAGCGGTTCCAGAATGTTTGATATCTTGACCTTCAAGAAAAGCTATGGTACCATAATTCCTTGTTTAATCATGGAGACATAAATCTATGGTCTCAACCTCAGTTCAACATCTGCATATTCTAAAGAATCTTCAGATCTTGACCAGTGTTTTTAGATTTATAAATCAACTACTGTTACTTTAAACTAAATTAATCAGAGCTCAGGAATCAAGCTCATCAAGAATCACATGGTGGCATGCATCTATAAAGACCAGCACTTGAGAGGCTGAGGCAGGAAGATTGCTGTGAGTTCAAGACCAATGTGGGTTACATAGTGAGCTCAAGTTCAGCCCGAGCTACACAGCAACGCCCTATCTCAAAAAAAAAAAATTGCAAAGAAAGGAAGAACACTGACATATTGAATTGTTTCCTAATAGGCAAGCAGAAAACTGTAAGTAGAAAGGAGATGAGCTCTAGAATCAAATTTAGTTTTGAATCCCAGTTCTGCCTCCATAAGAAACTTACATCCAGTGACCCTCAATTTCCCCACTTGCAACATGAATCCTCATAAAATTTTCATGAGAATTCTATGAAATCAAATATATAGAATATAATAAAGGCTTTAAACGTTCCATTCCCTGTGTATCCCCTCGCCTCCTTCCCCCCTTTTGATGGCCAACTTCCCTACTTTAAGATCTATCAGTAATCTAAACAATGTCCTAACACTTAAAAATGTAATAACCTTAAAAACTCTGAAGAAAATGTCCCTAAACTCATGGTGTGCATAACATGCCTGGGTTTGTGTTCCTCCGCTTGGTGGAGTTTTTGTATTTCCAGCCTTTGGTCTAACTTAAATTCCCCGGGGACTACCTCGCCTGATGTCTTGGCACTTTCCCTAGTCACAGTTGGAAGCCAGAAATATAGAAATGAGTGAAATGGAAAAATAATGAAAAACAAAAGCCAATGACATCTTTTATTTTTACTTTCTTTCCCTTTAGTAGAATTTAGAAAAACAAAAGCAGAGATCTGCTCAACTGTAAGTTAGAGTTTGAGATCAAGTTTTAACTCTGCTAATCTATTTCCCATGTTCTGAATGAGCAGGGTTCCACTGACCCCCTAATGGTCACTTTTTGAAATCCAATATCTCCATTTCTAGAGACTATGATATCAGGATAGGTAACACTTGTGGCTAATTCTCCGCTTATGATTTTTGGGAAGATAATATTACTGTAGTGTTTCACTGGAGACCAGAGCAAACACAACTTTCATGTTTATTTGTCAACGTCATGAGTTTGATATTGATACCCATACAATGATATGGGAGAAGAAGCCATCGAAATACACATGGCAATCAGCATTGGGGTTCTGTCAAACTACTATCTCAAGTTTAGATCTCTTCTAATTTATCAGAGCAGCAGATTATCCTTCCCTGCCGCACTCCCATCCTTTTATTTCCACACCTAAAAGAGGCCACATTTTCTTTTCAGCACATCCAAAGATAAATCAAGGATATTAACAAGGGAGCTTCCACGTGTCCAAGAATTCCATTTTGCATGTGTTCCAAAAGAGGAGCTGACAAAGCCATCTCCAGGGAGGCTTGTGGGCTCTGGAACTCATGAGTGATAGACATTAACAAGAGAATGTTAATAAATCTAAATGCAGGAAAAGTAGAGCAAATACTGAGAACCAGGAAAGGGGCTGGGGTCTGCCCTTGGCCCTGCTTCTAACTCTTGGTCACCTCTTAGGCATCTCATCCCTATCTGGGCTACACGGAGCTGTCCCTGGACCTGAAGCAGCACTGGACCACATAGTCTCTGGGAACCACTAATGTTCTAAACAGAAAAAACAAGATGTCCACAGCAAAAGTCCTGGAGCTGAGCCACACTGGCAAGTCTGATAATGACAAAAGACCATCCATGTTAAAGATCATTTCAAAGGGGAGCGGAATCAAGAGATGGAGGAATTGGGACGTGCTGTGTACATGTACCAATTCCACACCAGCAATGTGAATATTGATGTACTGCAAACATGTACAGAAAAAAAGAAAGAGGAGGAAGGAAGGGAAGAAAAAAGAGGTAGAAAAAGGAATTCATGTGTATTTTGTACATGTATCAACCTACCGTGAGGAAACACAAACATCATATACTACATCCATGTAGTAATAAACTAAAATAAAAATAACATCACTGGTGACAGTGGACTGGACAAGAGGTAACCATGTAGCTGCCCAGTTTGTGTAATAACCAGGAAGGAGAAGTGGAAGCACTGCGGAGCCCCTCACCACATTGCCACTTGGGAATGTTTCATTCGCTATGGAACAGCCTTTTATCTTCTGATCCAAAATAGTAATCTAAATTCCTGAATTATAGGACTTTTTCAAGCCCTGAGCAGACTTAAAAATCTTATATTTTGAACAAAAAATCTATTTTTGGGGGGGGAGTGTTTTAAATTAGCAACCTAACAGAGAGTACCAGAAAAGCACTCCTGGGAGAATGAGATTCAACTTAGAGCACTTAGCACATGCCAAATACCATGACTAACAAGTGAGAATCAAAAGGATCAACACAACCCCAATCACACAAGTCATGGCTATGAACAAGACAGGTAGACAGGCTTTAAGGCTCAGAGAACTGTACAGAATCAGAAGATAGCTGTCTCTCCATCCCGAAGGCAGTAGAAGTGGCACTGTTCATGCAGAGACATACATTAAGACTTAGAGCAGCTACTTTATGGACTTCTGACTGAAACTAGAACTAAACCTCAGTTTCTTCATCCCTAAACTGGAAATAATGATAGTCTCTGCCCCTTTTTAGTCCCATGCAGATTTAGGACACATCCACTTTAAACACAGAGTGAGCTATGTGGTACAATTTGTGTATAAGTACTATAGGATCCTAGGACAAAGCAGAAAGTGACCCTGGACTCCATCTGTGTGAGAACAATGATCAACTCTGAAATAACAGATTTGACTAAGGTTACATAATTATATTTGTGCTATCTTTCTTCAGGGAGCTGTAAAATACTCCCTGTATAAAACTTTCTCACTGTGATTCCTGGGGCATCTTTGGAGGTAGAAGAGAAATAGAAAGGGTATTGTAGTGCTTCATAATTAGTTTGAGCCTAATCCAGCTCCAAGCTTAAGTAGACTCCTCCTCTCCACTCAGCCATTTCCAGCTACTCTATGAATACTGTGATGAAACCAGAGGCAACCCTTTGGACCACCAGCCTCCATGGTCACCAAACTCTGTGATACCCACAAAAACACTGAGTCTCCATGAAACTTCATTTAATGGTGCCAACAGAATTTTAGGCCCAGAGCTAACCTCCAGGAGAGCATAGTCTGTGAAACTTGTCTCTTTTTCTTACTGACTTTAAGGAAGTCAGATGGTAACTAAGAAAAATTCGATATAGAATATTCTAGAACCAATTCTCTGGGGCAGTTGGAGATGGCATTACAGTGCAGCCACCATTTTGGGTTCACCAAGTAGAAAAGAGGATAAGGATGTGCTTGAAGAAAGGAAAATCTTAGGGAAAGGCTCAAAGGGTCCAGGAGCCTGGGAACCTGTTCCATTTCCTGCTTGGGGAAAAAAAAAAACAGTGAAATTTCTGGAGGCAGAGATTGTGAAGGACGAGCTAGGGACATGGGCAAGAGCCAAGTCATCAAGGGGTTTCCTGTGTGCCAAAGTAAAAAGACTGGCTTCTCCTCAGCCTCTGTGGGAGCTACTGGGAGCTTTCAGGCACAGAAGAGGCACAGTCAGATCCATCTGAAAAGCTACTCTGCCTATGGCACTGAGGATGCAGATAGAAGGGGAAGAAACTGAAGGTTAGGAGGAGTTTTCTCTGCTATCTCTGTGTGGAGCGGCTATTCTAAAAGGAGCAATAGAAGAGTAAGTCACATGACCTCACATTCTTCCACGTGGGCTACTGTGGAGGTGCTGAGTAACCTCACTCATACTGCAGAACCAGATACAGTGCCAGGTGAGAAGAAGTTATCGTGAAACACTCATCTTAGAGAAAGAAAAGTATCCAACAAAAACCTAGGTTTTCAACTAAGAAGTTGTGTAACACTGAGCAACTCAGACAGCCTCACTGTGCCTCAATGTCCTCATGATACAATGGCAGTGATGACACCACTGGGGCCAGAGCACTGAGTCAGAGATGTACCCAAGGTCTCCGGCAGAGCAGCAGGCACAGAGCAAGCTGTCATAAAGGCAAGAGCCAGTGTTCCCATGGAAAAGCCTTCCTTAGCCAAGAATGCTCTCAGAAAGGCCCCATTCACCAAGAAAGAGGCTGCCTCCCTGTGCACCAGTAACCAAAGCAAACAAGAGCAATGAACACAAACCAGAGTGGTCACCTACGAAGGAGGCTCAGGTGTCCCTTTGACGGAAAGCAAAAATCAGCTCAAGTCAAACAAGCCTATACACACGGATCAGGGCTGCGTGTTCTCAGCAGCCCTGGGCACATGCCCACGTAGCTTGGTTTGACAGGTTGTGCTGGCCCTGTGCCCAGCTGCCAGTCAGAATCTACAAGGCCCAGAGGTTCTTTGACATCCTCTCTCTCTCTGTCTCTCTCTGTCTTTCTCTCTGTCTCTGTCTCTCTGTCTGTCTATATCTGTCTCTCTTTCTCTCTCTCTGTCTCTCTGTCTCCATCTCTTTCTCTGTCTGTTTCTCTCTCTTTCTCTCTGTCTTTTTCTCTGTCTCTCTGTCTCTGTCTCTGTCTCTGTCTCTCTCTGTCTTTCTGTCTCTGTCTCTCTGTCTCTGTCTCTCTCTCTCTCTCTCTCTCTGTCTCTCTCTCTCTCTCTCTCTCTGTCTCTCTCTCTCTCTCTGTCTCTCTCTGTCTCTCTCTCTGTCTCTGTCTCTCTCTCTGTCTCTCCCTCCCTCCCTCTCTTCCTCTCTCTCTCTCTCTGTATAGAATGGTGACAACAGTATGTTCGCAGCACATGTATAGCACCAGCACACTTTTCAGTTGACCTCACTAAAAGAGTAAATCACTAGTAGAAAGCAGTGCTGCCCCGATGGCTCACCATCCGCCCATCCCATCCCCCCTCCAATAACTACTCTAATTCTAGAACTGAGTCACTAGTGAGAGATATGCAAATATTCCCGGTGCAGACAAGGATGAAGATTCCTGCTCCAAACCACTTGCTCAGTTCCAGCTGCCCCTTCTCCTTGTCCCATCTCCTGACTCTCCTCTTCTCCCTTGCAAACACTACAAATTTCCTCTGCCCCCATTTAGTTGGCGTCTCCTCCCTTCTACTACCTGGCTCTTGCCACGTCCACTGCGGCTTCTCACCTGGCCTCACTTGAATCTGAAAAGACCATGTTGACTTCTCCATAACACGGAGGCTCCCTGCAAGTCACGAGCAGCCTATCCAGATCTGGCAAGGCCTCACTCGCCGTAATTGTTCCTGCATCATCAGTTTGCACATTGACCTCCTTCTGGTTCTGGAAGGCTGCCCCCTCGGCTCTCAGACGCTCCTCCATCTCTCTGGCTCCTCTCCCCCAGTGTACACCAGCTGATCCTTTTCTTCCACCCACCACCTCTTGTGGTCTTTCTGTAGCTTTCTTCTCAGGGCCAATTCTCTTTCTATAATCCTCTTCCTGAAAGATGCTGTAGCTTCTAGACACAAAAGTGGTAACTCTGGCTTCTCTCCTCCCTTCCTGCCCTCCTCACCTCTTCTCTCCTCCCTTCTTCTCTCTGCTCCTCTTCCCTTCTCTTTTCTTCTCTCTTCTCCTTCCCCTTCTTCCCTTCTTTTTCTTTAGTCAGAACAGCAGAGCTATACATACCCATCCTATCCTGGCTTCATGTACGGCTATCCCAGTCCACAGTCTCAACTTTTTCATTAAAACCTTCTCATTGGCCTTGTGTACGCTGCTGCCCCAACTCTCCATCCGGTAGAGTGCTCAGGCCCTCTGGACTGCTTCCATCTTTCCCCATCCTGACAAACCCAGGGCCTGCTCAGAACCTCTCCCTGCAATGCCTGGGATATTTTATCACTTCAGAACTGTCTTAATTCTCCTGCCTTCTCAGAGTCCCTTCCTCCTGCCTTTCTTCTAAAGCACAGAGTATCTTTATTCCATATCAAAACTGCCATGCTAACTCCTTAGCATGGCATTCTGCTGATTTTCTACCATGTCACCAGAAAGTACGTGGGGGTCGGTCTCTCCTACAGCAGCTATGACGGTACCTCAGCAGCAGAGGATCAGCACGTGTGGTTCACAGCAAGTACTCAACATACACTGAAGAAATGAGTAACTCTTCAGACTGTCCACACACTCCAGACTTTCCACCCTTGCTCTCTGAAAGCACAATACTCTTCTCTGATTACTTTAGGATGAAAAGCTTCTTTGGAGCAGTTATGGAAAACACACCTAAGTATGCCAAAATTTTAGGCATGATGAGTGTCCCATTTTAACTTTCCACACAAATGACCTGTTCCTGTTTGTTTATCCACATCAATAAAATGTCTTCTTGTGATAGGTGATGGATAACAAAAATAATTTTACCACGTCTTATTCCAATTCAGTTTCTTACTATCTGGGATCCAACTTGAAAAACACACTCTATTTAATAGAAAGGGAATTCAGTTACACAGGTAAGAGAGGTGCCAAGATGTTTTAGCAGGTAATGGTCAGACAGGTAGGAAGTTGTGACCATACCCAGGCTGGGACACCATGGGAAAACTGCTCTAGTCACGCAGTGGATGCTGGATGCTGGAGAAATGACAATGGCAGATGTACTATGATGCTAATAAAGCTCATGCCTCAGGGCTCTGTGGCTGCAGGGGACCCTCCTCAGACTCTGGGTCTAATCTTGCCTATACTCATACTTTCATATTCTTTTTCTTTTAAAGTGTCCCTCAAAAATTGTAAAAGCTTAAAGTCTCATAATCTGGACTGACCAAAAACTATAGAGGAAATCTTACCACTGCTAGAAATGTTGCCGAAGACCAAAAGGGAAGAGGGATCCCCTGTCTTTTCCCTCCTGGCCTATCTTCTAGTTTCCTGCCCGTATTTCTCACTGGCCAAAGCCATAGAGAACTCAGTTGGTGTGAAAGGCTGAGAAACACGGAGAACACAGCAACACCCATCTCCTGGTGAGACAGAGCCAAGCAGAGAAAGGGTAAGGAGTAGATCCAAGAGCCAGAAAGCCAGGGGCTGGCAGCACAGCAGCCCCCTGCCTTCCTCTGGGCCCAGTGTTAGGGCTCAGTAAAGGGGTACAGAGCTGGAAGGATGTTTCAGTGAGTGGCTATCTTTCTGACCCCCAAGATGTACCATAAGGCAGCACCATTCCCGAGGATGCATGACATACCTGTACCTGCCTGCTAGGCCCAAAGACACAAATCCCTCAAGAGGTTGCCTCACACTAACCAAGCTTATAGAAGATTGATGCAGAAACCTGAAAAGCTATATACTAATTTGTAGAAAGGGATATTCTTGCAACATGGGTGGCATCCTTGTGTTAATAAAAATCCACTCAATTCTCTTGCTCTTTATAGCACACAAATTTTTTAAAAATTTACGAAAAATTTATTTTCTATCTACATTCTAAAGAATTCAAGGGACATAAAAATAGTCTTTTCTCTGCTCCAGCATGCAGTCACTGAATGTTAGCTCCCGGCAGCTATGCCTAAGCAATGTGGATACATGTAAATAATACTTAGTTGCTGTACCCTAGGGAACAGTCATTAATTTACAGTAATACTGCAGACAGTTCTAAATGGAAAAAACCACCATAGACAGTTCTAGAGTAAAATAAAAACTATAATCCTTATTAAAGACAGCCTTCTAGCCAGACATGGTAACAGCAATTCAAACATTTAATAGCATCAAGCACTGCCAGGCCTGAGTGTTGTCTCTTCCCACTGATGCAGACCTGGCAGGAAGATTGCAAGGTAATGATGACTCGTTAGGACACAGAGTTCTGTGGACAGATCTCAAGTGTGCCTCCTCGATTTGATGTCTCCACATCCGGCACTGATCTTTTCTTTTGAGGACCACATGCATATAATTTCTGGCTAGAAGGAAGCCCACACTGAGGTCAGGTTTCTGAATCATTCTTGTGCTTTGTGAATCGTATGAAAAAGCTTCAGATTCTCACCAAAATTTACTATGTACAAAAGTTTTTGCCCATTTTTAGGGGTTCTGGGACCTCGCTGCCTCCACTCTTCATTTGGAGCTTTATTTTTCAGCCTCTGTGCTACTGACATGCTGGGTTGAGTAAGTTTTGTTGTGGGGTTTGTTCTCACAGTGTAGGACGTCGGCAGCATCCTTGGCCTCTACACACCAGAAAACAGTGGTCCATTTCCTACCAGATGTGACCATGGAAATGTCTCTAGAAATTGCCAAATGTCCCCTGGAAGGATAGAATTACCCTGCTTAAGAATCACTGCTCTACACAGACACTGGCCATTTCTGTTTCTACTCAATAAGTCTTACATCATAGAGGGTCCAGCCCTCAGGGTAGCCAGATCACCTGCCCCTGCCACTCCCTGCCTAGCTGCAGGGTGACAGTCACTTCTCAAAGAAGAAAGGAGAGAAATTCTTTTGGGGTTTTACTAAAGTATAAAATAAATGTTGGCATGTGGATCAGGATTAGAGGGGGATTTTAAAACAGGTGGTCACATAGAGGGCCTTTGAGTTGCCATTTTTCCATTTATTTTCTTCCATCATTAGAGAGACCATCACTGCCAGAAGGCACGTGTAGATGGAGCATTATGTCTCTGCAGCCATCAAACTACTTGTGGCTGCTTGTGATCATTAGCCAGTGGAAGAATTCCCTGTGTTTCCAGTACAGTGGGATTGTTAGTCTCCTCTAAGAATGACAGATCTAAGCCCACATCCATTCCCAAGGCACCTGTGACTCCTAAGAGACAGTGAAGAGGTCACTATCCTTCCCTTCCCACCCTTCCCCAGACATATTCTGAGGATTTTTCATGGACAAGGACTATGGCTAATACACACAAAACCATTTAAACTGCACCACAAACTAATATAAGTGGTACTGTCTCGAAAGACAACAGAACTGAGAGGTTTGTAAATTGCTCAGAGTCACGTAGCCAGTAAACAACAAAATTGGAATTAAAGCCCAGCTCCTATGACTTTAAGACCAGTGCTCTTTTCCTGCCCATGCCTGGTTCAGTAACAAATTATAATGAGGATTATTCAAGACAGGCAGAAATAGCCTCTGTGGCATGTACAAAAAAAATCAAGGCAAACTGCACTATTCTTTGATTTTTGATGAAGAAATGCATAAAAACATATTGAAATAAAACCAACATAACTCTGGATGGGTCTTTTTAAAAAAATATGTGAACCTATTTAGAACACTGTCTGGTTGTCATCCTCAAACTTTCAGAGTCTTTCCAGAATGCAGGCATCTACCTGCAGGGCTGAGGGAAAGGCCGAAGCCCAACAGTTCTCCTTGGAGGGCCTTGCTCCTCATATTTTCATCAATAATCATGTCATTGGCTCTGAGCAGGAAAACATCATTAGCCTTTTAGTTACCAAATTAAACCAGAGACCTCTTCATTCTGCCCACACAAATCCAAGTAAAGCCCAGGGCCAGAGACACCAGAGTTATACGGCTAGTCCAAAACACAAATAATATATCTCCTCTCTAAATGTTAAAACAGCACTTGAAGCACAGTGTAATAACAGGTTTTCCCAATATGGTTGCTTTCATGGAGCTTTACAACTGTCCCTTCATTATACTTCTAAGAATACTAAGTCTGGATTTCTTTCTTCTCTTTTTCTCTTGCCATGACTTCTCTTCCTTCCTTCTTTCCTGCTCCAACAATCACATCTTGACCCCTTCCCCTGCCCCAGCCTTTATGCTGGACCAACAGTGGGGGAGGGTGTGTGGCTGAGATGAATGAGACTCACACCTGGTCTTTCTCAGCATCTAGTCAGGGACACTAGCAAATAACCCCAAGGGCGTATGACCAGCACTGGAATACAGTTGGGCTAGTTCCCATTTCAAAATGTGAGAACACTCAAAGTGATGTGGGGCTATCATTCACTCTCTTTAAATATTGAAAGTGAAGGTCAAAGAAGATAACTCAGAAGTTACGACATTTGTATACAACACTGTAAATCTAGATCTTAAAACCTGAGGGGAAAGCTTGCCTTTGATGGGACCCTTGAATTCTAATCGTATAAAGTCCAGAGAAAAAGAAATGAGAACAGTGCTATTTTCTTTTTCCCTTAGAGGGAAGGACGGGGGAGAGATAAGGAATATAGTTAAGAAGTGCTGCTTTTCATTTCTCCACTAAACAACAAATATTGAAATTTTATGTTAGTTTTCTAGTTACTGTGGGGTGTATTATCTAATTTTTGCTTCCCAATAGCTTATGAAATAGTCATTCTCTCCACTGTACTGGTGAGAAAATATAAGCTGGGAGAGGTAAGCAGATCTCTCGAGGACTCACAGACAAGAGCAAAATGGCTCTCTCAAAAGTACCGCTGTCTGTCTACAGACCACAGTGTCTCTGGGCAGGTCATAAGTGCTGGAAAACGGTATGCGATTCGACTGCACCCCCAGGCTTCGCACGTGGAGGCAAGGTGCGTTCAGGACGCTCTGGGGTGTTGGGAAGAAAGTAAAGTGGGTTTTAATGGAAAAGATTGTTCTACTTATAGCAGCTCCAAAAAATGTGATTCACTCTTCGGGCCTGACATGTTTTAAGAGACAGACATGCCTGTACATTTGGCCAGACTCGTGGGTGCCAGATGATAATTGACAAAGACCCTAGGGCTTGGCGATCAAGCCAGGACTTCCTCATGTTCCTCACTGGGCTCTCCAGGGGCCAAGCCTGGTGCATAATTAAGTCAGATGGCTGCAGAAGGCAAGAGATGGGTCATTTTCCCTACAGAGAGGTTTTCTTCTTGGCAAGATGCAGAATGACACACTTCAGGCAGCAGGAAGATCATTTCCATAAAAGTCGGTGAGGAGGGAGGGAAATTGTGAAGTTACTGCAAGACAAACAGAGCCCAGATTCCATAAACAGAATGTGGAGTTCCCAACCAGAGGCACAATTATCTCTTACCTCAAACTTGGAAAAGAGTCAAGAGAGCATTATAAGAGATTTTCTCATGCACATGAGTAATTGCCCCACTCATTAAAACGTTATAGATGAGCCTCACTTGGAAAGCAGAAAAGTGTGAATTCCAGTGTAAGACCCTGAGGAGGCTTAAAGGGGCCCCAAGAAGTCCTAGCAGAGCGCTTTGAGACACTGCAGCATCTACCAAGTAAATAATGTCTATGACAGAAAGAAGAAAGGCTATGCCCCAGGATACACACCAATATCAGATATGTCTATAAATACAGAGAAATGTATTTATGTCTAGAACAATGAGGGGAAGTGATTCTTCAATATCACTAACATCTCACCACCCAGATTCTTTCAGATTCTTGGGTCAAAGTCACTACCTGTTAAAAAGCCAGGGTCTCTGGGATTGATCATAATGTAATTTAATGGATATGGTTCACATAGGATTTAATGCTATGATAGAGAAGTACTCTGATATCCTTAACTCACAAGCTTTGGGACACCCTCTCTCCTTCACAGATACTATTTGGACATATCAGAGTTGCTGGGCCAATCAGAAAGAGCATGGACATGCATTTTACATCTTAAAAGGGATAGCATAACACCTCAAATGATCGTGAAAGAGGTGACTAGAATTCAAAATAGGCAGATTTGGATTTTTAATACTGTGCCATCCTAAAAGTATTGTGGCTTGGTCAGTAATGGCAGAATTCACCAAGATATAGAATTCAGGGTAAAAGGAAACAAACAAAATGAATATGACAATGGCATTCTGAGATTGAGGCACATAGGAGATATTTCCAAGTGAAGGGTGTCATACAGGCAATTGATTGCCAACATGTCAAAGAGCAGAAACAAAAAGAACAGGTCAAAATTAGAGATAATATTTGCTTTGGATTTCATATGTAAAAAGAATTACTGGATTCTTGCTTCCTCATTAATGCTGTTTGTCATCCAATGTGATAATCACATTCCACCATATCTCAGTACAAAGGTTTCCAAGTTGGGTTAAGCATCCTCTTTGATACAGGTAGACTGTTTATTCTCTCTTTATCCTCAAAGGGCTGAACAAGGCAAATATTACAGGAAGGGGGCGTGTCTGCAGGAGATCTGATGGCAGAAGAGGCATCTACTTAATCACTTTGGCTGAAGGATTGATGGTCCTGATCAACTGCAGTGAACACACGCCAGGGACAACATGGTAGCCCTTAAAATATGACAGCATCATCACAATAGTTCTTCTACTTTATTTTTTTCTAAAAATTTTTCTAGTACATATAATATAGAAAGTATCATATATTTCACTATAGTATATTTGGAAAGACACAAGAGAAATGTTAAGAAAGCAAACATGATCTTCATTTGTACCAGAGATAAGCTCTAAATAATCAACTACGTTTGACCTCTTTTATTTCTACCTGGAAATAAATGTATTTCTGGATATTTAATATCATTCTCCATGTCATTTTATACTTCCCCCCCTTTCTATAATTTTATATACTGAGAATTGTCCTGAAACTAAACATTCAGTAACATGACTTTATGGCTAAGTAACACCTTTTTATATAAATACGTCATAATTTAGCCAATATTCATTAATGGCTTGTTTAGTTATTTCCAGTTTCTTGTTCCTATATGTAGTGAAACAAAAGAAAATCTTCACACTCACATCTAGCTGCACCCTCTATTGGTCAGATTTAGACAGGCTGGCACATCTGAAAGGAATTTGATGCAAATGATATTTGGAAAGGTATGGGGGGACCCCTTCGGTGAGGCAAGTGGGGGATCCAGAAAGAGTAAAGTATCTATCATTAGCATAGCCTGAAGAAGGGGCTGCTAGCGGGAGCCTGGAAGGGCTGCAGCAGAGGAGAGGCCCTCTGACAGCGGATGAGTCCTTCAGTGAGGAGAGTCACTCACAAAAAACAGGGGAGGGAGCCAGAGAATACCGTCGCCTCTTTCCAGTGACACTGTTCAGCTGAACACAGCAGAGAGCAGGCAAGAGGGTAAGGGCGAGACATCCACTGAGTTCAGCATCCTGGGGAAAGAGTGGACTGGCAACAGTGTGAGATCTATGTAGGAAGACAAACAGAAAATACCCAGCTCAGCGCATTGCTTCTCTCTGTCCTAAGTTGGAAAAAACACCCTAAAGATGTGGAGGATGGACTGTGTGGCCACTATCTCTGACGTGTCACTGTCTGAGCTCAAGTGAAACAAAGCAGCCCCATTTGCCTAAATCTGTTCATGCCAAGCCTCAGATGAGTCCGTTCTCTTCTCCAAGCCTTATTCTCTGGCAGGCCCTGAAGAGCCTTCTTCTCTGAAACAGTGCCAGCCAAGTGAACCAGCCTATCAGCATACTGGGGAAGTTCTGGAATTAGGCTCACCGTCAAGACCAATCATACAATGCATGTCCAGGGTGATCCCTATCCCAATTATTATGTAAGTATTAACTTCTATATCTGAACTTGATCTCCGTTTCCCCATTTTTGGTCTTTTGTTACTGTTATCAGGAGGAGCACTGCCTTTGACCCAGATGGTGGTGGAGACCTTGACATCTTGTCTAATTTTGGTCATCATCATTTTCCTGCATGCAGGTCCCTGCCTCCTTCCCAAGCCATTGCTTAGCATCCTGCCTTCAAGTCAACAGACCACCCTATGGCACTAGCTGTATTCATTCTTCAGTAGAATCAATGCTAGAAATACTTGCTATTGTGTTCCTCCATCAGGTCTAGAGCATTGGCTATCAACTCTAGCTGGGATGCAACTTCAAAATATTTTAGGTGCTGTTTTGAGTCTTTCCAAATGTCTAGTTATGATTCTATCCAGAGCAAAACACAGACTAAATGTTCCTCCCACTGAGGTTCCATTATGTCTCACGGTTTGTTGTGTAATAACTGGCTAAGTCCTCAGCTTTACTAACTGTGAGAAAAGACAATAAAAATCCAGGTAATTTGTCTATTGCCTTTTGGTAGTGACATCACCTTCTTTCTAGGGCCTCTGACACTCAGGTCCAGCATATGGATTTGGATGTTCTACTAAGAACCAGGCAAGTAATTTAAAAATTCTCTTCTCTGATGGAGAGAAATACTATCTCATGTCCTTGTGTGATCTGTAACAATGAAATCTTGCTAGGTCCTGGGCTATGAAATATGCCTCCTATTTTATTGTGAGAAGGTTTGCTTTCTTGGAGTCTACGTCCTCAGTGTCTTTGAAGTCAGCAACATCAGAAGTTAATTCCAGACAGGTCCTCTAGGTCTTTTTCATGCTTTGGTCCTTTATAAATTGTATTCAAGGTTCATTTAAGCTCTTGCAACCCAATAGACACTGTCCTGGTTGCCGCTATTTCTTTGTCTCTTTATTTCCAACAGCACAAGCTCAAGTCCTGTCTTTGTTTTGTCAGGTGGGTCCCATTAAAATCTTGTATTAAACTTTGCCTCTTTTGAAGTACCAGACCTCATCCATCTGTTTTGTTTTTTTAATGACTTTATTTAGAATTTTTTCAAAGTTAATGGAAATATTTGAAGGACAGACAGTCTGGTTAACTGATCTTTCAGTTAACTGAGGGTTATTGTCAACCATTATTTTTAGATTTCTGCATTTCATCTTACTTGAAATGTCCTTTCTATTTGTTTCAGCTGTGCATCCCCAATGCTGCAGATTCCCTTTCTTAAATCTTACCTTCCCCTTTCTCTTCCCACCCTGGGGATTGGATGCCCAGAAACTAGGCCCTAAGGGGACTGACTGAGGCAGGTAATACATAAAAGGGACGAACAAGGGAAGGAACTTGCAGAAAAAGCATATCTGCTCAAATCCATAAAGCTAATATGATAACCTTGGGCTATATATAAGCATTAAAGGCAAACATGTGAAAGAATCATAATGAAGTAATAAAAGTTTAAAACTAAAGAGCCCTGAATCATAGAGAAAAGAGGCCAGAAATGAGTGAAGATTCCAGACTATCTCATCCCAACATGAATGAGTGTTTAATCATACTTCTCAGGATGTTTCTCAAAGTGTGTGCAAGAAATTAAAAATTAAAAATAAGGGCTGGGGAGTTAGCTCAGTGGTTCCAGCGCCTGTCTTGCAAGTTCAAGGACCTGGGTTCGATCCCCAGTAACCACATACAATACTGGGTGTGGAGACTCACGCCCAGCAGCAACCAGTACCACATACCACAGTGCCGGGCATGGTGG
>PVIR01023446.1:7430-27133 GCA_004026965.1 Petromus typicus | reverse complement strand
GGCGCCTGTCTCGCAAGCGCAAGGACCCGGGTTCGATTCCCCGGTAACCACATAACAATACTGGGCGTGGAGACCCACACCCAGCAGCAACCAGTACCACATACCACAGCGCTGGGCGTGGTGGCTCACGCCTGTAATCCCAGCACTCGGGAGGCAGAGGCAGGAGGATTGCTGTGATGTGAGTTTGAGGCTGAGCTCAGGGCCAGCCTGAACCACAAAAGCGAGACCCTGTCTCCAAAAACCTTAAAAAAAAAAAATGTTTGGTGTATAGTGTTGTGACAAGAATTACATAAAGGAAAATAACAAGTACAGATCAGCTTTTATGTAATGCCACTATAAAACAGCAAACCGAGCAAGTATTAAACCTCTCTCTTATCTGAAGCAAATTCTGATGTGATATTTAGTAGCTTAAGATCTCAACAATAAGGGAAAATCATAGTGTTAAATAATGGTAAATGTCTAACAACCAACTCTTTTAGGAGAGGAGACTTCTTTCAATATCTCCATTATGTGTAAATTCAAGCTATCAACACACCACTAAACACGGTACTGATTGGATGTCATTCTATAGCTATTCCCCTAGAAAGATACCAGGATTACACACATACTAAAGGAAGTATACTACAACATCTAGGAAGGGTTGAGCTTTGAGAATTTGTTATATTTGTTTATCATTTTAAAAATTGAGTTTATTGATACATTTTAGGTGTACATCATATTCATTGAGAATTTGTACCTGTGCATAATATATCTTGATTTTTATTTCTGTATTTATTGCAAGTCAGTATTTTTTATTAGTTCCATGATTAACAAACACCTCTCCAAGTTACTGAAAATTTAATGTGTGTCTCCAGTACTCTGCCAACTCAAGTTGAGCATTTCTGTATCAGTGTGTGTACCTACCCACTACTTAATTAATTTTTCTTATTCTTTGAAGATGCTCCTTTATTTAATATTTTTATTTAAACACTAGGGAGGCTTATATTTATAGGAAAAGTATTTTTAAAAAGGGATGAAATTCTGTTCTCTCCACAAGTCAAGCTTGCAAGCATGGCTCACAATTAGTAGCATCTAGTGGAAGGTGTGGGGTTACAAATGTTGAACCAGTAAGTTTTTCCTAGGAAATCTAACCATTTTTATTAGTATATGTTTGTAGTGTATCTAAGGTAGTAAGTATGAGACATATATTGAAATTGATTCTTTTATTCCCCTCACCTCTCTCTAGCTTCCCTTTCACCATTTTTCTTACCTATCATTGTAATTATTATTATACTTATTGTGGGAGTTGGTACATGTACACCACACATCTTAAATGTTTTTATATCCCCTTCAGCTCCCCCTACTATACTTTCCATCTCTGGGTTGTTTTTGTTTCAAAGTTATCTATTTCCCAGTTTCTTTTATCTGTCTTTCACTTTGCTTTCTTTGTACTTTGGATAACTCAACTGAGGGAAACCGTACGGTATTTAAGCTTCTGCATCTGATTTATTTCACTTAGCATTTTGTTTTTAAGGTGTATCCATTTTTCTCAAAATGTCTTAATGTTCTTAGAGTCCACTAATATTCCATAGTGTATAGAAACCACATATTATTTTCCTTGCAATTTCATTTTATGGCACTACATTTTCTTTATCCATTCATGTGTTGATGGACATAGAGGCTGCTTCTCAGATTTAGCTATTATCAATTTTGTCCTGTTCTAAGTATCAGCATGCCTGTATTCCTGTAATATCTGGATGCTGAGAAAAGAAATAGCTAGATAAATGAAATTACTAGCTATAGCTTTTTGAGAAATCCCCATACTGATTTTCATAATGGCTGTACTTATGCACATTCTCAACACTAATGTGATTGTGGAAGGGTTCCTTTTTCATTGTATCCATGTCAGCATGTGTGATTGTTTGACCTCATGGTGATTTGTATCCTTTTTGCCATGATAAAAACCTAGCATAATTTTAACTTGTATTTCCCTAATAGCATGAGATGTTGAACATTTTTTATATGTTTATGATCCACTTGTAATTCTTCCAAATATTTATGCATTTTACTTACCCATTTTTGGATGAGTCTTATATTGTGGGGGTGTTATATTTTGAGTTCTTTATATATTCTGCATATTAGTCCTCAGTCTAGGGAATAGCTAGCAAAATTAACAAGTTTTTGTACAGCAAAAGAAACAACCAACAGAGTAAAGAAGACAACCTACAAAATGAGAATAAGGATGTTCACTGTCATCACTTCTTTTCAACATAGTACTCAAAACATCAGTGAAAGCAGTCAGCTAAGAAAGATAAATAAAACGGATACTTATAAGAAAGAAGTCTAATTGCCATTATTTGGAAGATGATATGATCTTCCACAAAGAGGATCTCCAACATTAAATGAAAAGACCTCCAGAATAACTGCATTTAGCAATATAATAATATACAGTATCAACACACAATTAATGGTATTCCTGTACATTAATAATGAACTCACTGAGAAAGAATTTAGAAAAACAGTACTATTCAAAATAGCATCAAGAAAAATTAAATACCTAGAAATTAACCTATCCAAGAAAGCAAAAGTCATCTGTAATGAAAACTACAGTATTCTGAAAAAAGGAGATTGAAGAGGACATCTGAAAATGGAAAGACACCACTGTGGCAGAACTAATACTGTCAGCACGGTCATACTTCCAAAAATGGTAGGTGGATTTAACACAATCCCTTCTATTCAATATACCTACATTTTCCCACATAGAATGAAAGAACATAATCCTAAGATTCATATGGACCCAGAAGAGATTCATAATACCAAAAGTAATCCTGATATTATGAGCCTACAGTAATAAAAATGGCATGGTATGAGCACAAAAACAGATATGGAGATCAGTGGGACAGGAGAGAGGATGAAGAAAAAAACCCAGATACATTCAGCTATTTAATCTTTAACAAAGGGGCCAAAAACTTGGAGGAGGGAAGAGAGGGTCTTTAGCACATGGTGCTGAAAAAACTGGCAATCCATATGCAGAAGATTAAAGCTTGATCAAAATCTCTCACATGTATTAATTTATGTACTTTGTCTTTCACTAAATAGATACACACACATACATACATACACAAAACACTACAATCCATTCCAGAAAACCTAATATACTACAAATAACATACTACAAACTAATACACTAAAAACCCCAAGATTCTACAATCCATTCCAGAAAACCTAAATTATTGTACCTTCCCAGTTACATTAAAGTCAATGGTTCAACTACATTAAAAAAGTAAGGAAACAAATTTTATGTATATGGGGGGGTGGTAGGGTGGGTAGGGCTATGGGAAAAAATGAGAATTAAGTTGTGTCTTATACTGGTACAAATCCCCATTATGGAGTGCAATCATGATGTGTATATTTAATGTACCAATAAAGATTAAAAAAAAAACATTGGCAAAGAAAAAAATAATCTATGATCTATAGTTCTAATTTATTTTCTAATGTGACCTTATGTTATGAAAGTATATATATATATGTATATATACATATATATATACATATATATGTATATATACATATATATATGAGAGAGAGAATATTTTGATAAAGTTCCATGCACCTGTAACCACCTTCACAAATTATCCAGTCATTGACATTATGCCAAATTTGCTGCTTCTTCCTTCAATATGGTTTTCTTAAAAAAATGTTTGAAGCTTGTCAGAGAAATCTATAGGAAATATTACTTCATCTAAAAATTCATGAGCACCTACCTGGAATTTCTATTTATAAATTATTGTAGTAACAGTAAAGGCAAAAATAAAATTAAGCATTTCAGTTAGCAAATATTAAGCTAGAAATGTTGGTGTACTCTGGAGAAGTGAAAAAATCTTATTTTCAATATTATTATATGGTGTTCACATGAAGTCAATTAGATTCAGAGATACACCCACATATACTTAGTCAGTCATGTATAAACAGTACTTCCTTCATTCCTAAGCTTCCATGGCCTATCTAGTTCTTTATTCTGCCTTTTTTAAAAAAATCCAATTCAAAAGTCACTTCTCTCAGTCTTTTCCTGTGTGTGATTATTAAATACCATTAACTAGAACTCAGTTTGTATTTTCAAAGCTTCCAATGCAAACTTGAATCAAGTATCTGTCACTTTATTAAAAGAGTGAAATAAACATCCAATTTCCTATACGAAATTTTAGCCTTTAAACAAAGTAACAAGCTCATAATAGGATTAAAAGAGTATTTATTAAATCAATGGTGAGTCAGTGAATGACTGGTTCCAGAATATTTAAGGTGTAGATAGAAGAAAGCTGCCAAGTCTGCCAATATCAAGGACATACATGCATGTGTGAAAATTTGTAATCTCTCATAATCACCATCACGTTGATTTGTGGGTTTTATGAGAAGGAATATACCATACTAAATATTTTCACTATTTCTTTTTGAGTGATCATGGCTAGGAAAAATTAAACTATCATGCTACAAAGACCAGAGGATATTATCAGTACAAAACAAAACAAACAATATAGGTCCTTTTTGGATTCTCTACAAATGTCATAGTCAGTGTTTATGTAGTACTGTTAGTAATCAATATTTAATGAGGAAAAATCTTTGTAAAGATTATCTTGTATTTCTGGTAGAGCAGTCACACAAAAAAGCAATGCTGACATTCATTAAAATATTTATATGACTTCTGTTAAGTAAAACTTTTAAGTTGTAGACTGAATGAAATTGTTTAGTCTTACAAACTTATTGTCATATTCTTTAATTGAATTTTCTACACATCTTTTAATCTTTGGATTAAGAAATTAAAATTTCATTTGATGGTAATTAGAAACTCAAATTACAATTATAATTAAAATATCACTTGCTACACATCAAGACAAACAAGCTCCTAGATATGCACTTTATAGTCTGCTTCTATTAGGATACTAATTAATTGTGGTGCTATTCAAGTAGAATAAGAGTAGAAAGTAATGAGCTCATTACAATATAATACAAATAATTTTAACTTCTTGATTTCTCAATAAAAATTGAGTTAGTCACCACATAATTAATTATTAATAAAATTGCTCCAATGCCATCCACTATGCTAAATAAATTAGAATAGCTTTGTGGGACTCACATTATGAATGCTCATAACCTTGTTTCTCTGCAGGTGTCAGGACTTTAAACATGATATAATAATTAAGTTAAAGATAAAGGCACTGGTTTTAAATATACTGACATACTAGTCATTGTGAAACAGTGAATATTCATTTTCATAACAGTGTAATTCTTACATGTGGATACCAAGACTGTAAGGTGGAAAAACTACTTAGGAAAAAATAAGTTTAAAAGGTCAGTAATATTTTCTAAAAAAAAGAGATATATAAGTCATCAATATGTTTATGAAAGAATATTCAGTATCACTAGTCATGTGAGAAATAAGAATCAAAACCAGAATGACATATCAGTTAGAACGTGTATGATAAAGTCACAGAAATTTACAAATTCTAGTGTGCATGCAGAGAAAAGGGAACTCACATAGGAAATGGGCACACTGAAGAGATAGCTGTTCTCCTTTGTTTATTACAGCACTATTCATAATATCTAGGACACGGAATTAACATATGTCTGCAGACGGATTAAAAAAAGAAAATGGACATGTTTTCACAATCGGAAATTCATACATAATTTATGTTCTTCAGCCACAGAAAATAACTCAGTATGTCATTTATAGCAACATGTATGAGATTCAAACACATTTATTAGGTAAAATAAACTAGGCATAGACAGACAAATATGAAATGTTCTCACTTATGTGTGGCAACAACAAAGAAGTTACCAGAGGATAGAAAGGTGAAGAGCAAGGAAAGAAGGATCACAAGTATCAACATGCAGTTGGGAGGAGTAAGCTGTGATGATGGACAGCAGAGTTGAGCGACTACAGCTCATAACAATTTATTATGTGTTTTGTAAGGAACTAGATGATTGTGAATGTTTCCATCACAAAAAAATGATAAATGTTTGAGATTATGGAAATGTTATTTACTAATTAACACTTACACTTACTAATTAACATTTACACTGCATATATGTACAACTTTGAACATGTACATGTACATGACTTTGGACACGACTGAAATATCTTATGGGGCCTATTGATATGTATACTTAGTGTATGTTAATAAAAGTAAAAAATAACAAGTCACAACATTTTAGAAGGGTAATAATAATAAACCAGAAAATATCCTTTTGAGAAAAATAATTCTTATTTGGACATTATTTTTATTCCAATTTAGGAGAATTTCTATTCATGCTTAGGACCGTCTAGCACAAAATTTATAAATATCACAGTGTATATACATGGAAAAATTACTAAATTTATTTTTGGCTATGCATTTAATAATCTTTAAAGTAAAATTACACTCGTGAAACTAAATGTCTCATTGCCATGAATTTGGTTTCATTGTCATAATTGTGGATTTCAACAGAACACAGTTTTACAAGCAGTATTACAGTGTCTGAAATTTAAATTTACTTTTGTTTTGAAATTAAAAACTATCAGAACATTAGCAAATATCTATAAAAAAGTACTTTAGAAATCATAGCCCCTCTTCTATGGTGCACTTGTGTTAGTTACAATTTTTTAAAAAGTGTGAAATAACCAGATTGCAAAGATGTTTGAAGAAAAGACAGAGTATATGTATCTGAATTTCAGGGTGCTAATAACAAAGGCAAAAGCCACAGCTGTATCCTCCCATGTCACCAATGAGGAGAACTGAGGATCAGATCCAGTTTGCCAAGTAGCTGAGCAGTCAGAAATAAATGGAACTGTGATTCAAACTTGGAGCAATTCAACTCCAAAAACTGTGTTCTTAATTGTGTCCCAGACTGTTTTCTGTTCTTAGAAAAGCTCCCAGTCTGGCTTAGTCCTGTCAATATACTGCATCACACAAAGTAAAGGCCAGCTTTGTACAAATTGCTTTTTTTTTATCATCTTGTTTTTCATCTATGGACCAAACACCCAAAACACCTAAATATTTCAGAACAGGAGCCAAGATATTGTGTGCCAAGGATGGCTTGTAATCAATGAAGGTGACATGGTTATTATCACTGTCATAAGGACTCTTGCCTTGTAGGAAATCTGAAACCCTACAGCAATGTCTAGCTTCTTCAGTCACATGATTAAAACTACTCTGTATATAGTATGACACTTGCATCAAATGTGCTTTGAACCAAACATTCAATACACAATCATTTTCCTGGAAAGATGAGATAAAATTCTCATCTGGTGCTTTAAAAAATGTATTTATCCTTCTGATAACAGCAATAATAATTATAGTACTTTATCGTTCTGTAGAACATTTGTCTAGAGGATTTACAGGAGCTTCACATGCATATTACTTATCGTAGAATGTTTTTACTGCATATATCTCAGTGGGAATATTGGAAGTACTGTTTGCAACATTTAAATATATATCATTTTAAAAATCCCATTTTCTCTTCTCCTTATAATCTATTATCTCTCTTCAAAATGAAAATATTTACTTTATGTCTACCTTAGAAGCACACTATAAAAATAGTAAATGTGGACATCCTTCATTCTCATTTTAGCTAATAACGCAAGCAAATGTCTTCATACTTCTCTTAGTAATATTTTCTCTTTCCTATTAAGTTTTACATGCCTAGTTTAACAGGTTTTTTTTGTTTTTTGTTTTTTTTAGTTATTGTTTTCTTATCCATGTAGGCCAAGGGATTTCACAAATTTATTTTCTTGATGTATTTCCCTTAAAACATAGTTCAGCTTCATATTTTCACCCTGAATATAAGGGCTAACAGTTTTAAAAGAGATAAGAAATGGCATTCTACTAATAATCAGTCACTTATTCTAATGGATAGGTGACTGATGAATAGTATCCCTGCTATCTTAAAGTGATTACCACTGTCCATTGGCTTTTTTCCAAATCCTCCTGGTTTTCTTCCTACCTCGGTGTTTTTCCTGGCTTTCTGGTAGGCATACTCCATGCTAGGTCAATAAACATTAAGAGCTCCTCAAGCTTCATCTTTGTCAATATTTTAATCTTAATTTATTTGACACATTCAAATAACTTTAAGCAAAATTTATAAACCTATCCATACCATATTCATATCTTGGTATTTATACTTTTTCATGTTTCATGTAGAGGTCCAATATGTATCTGAGATTCACTATTTATAAACCTAGAAGTCCTTCCACTTCCAAATATGATCCTCCTTTTTGATCTCTGCCTCAGTGCCACATAAAATGTGCGGGAATCCATCTGGACTCTTCCTTCACTTTCAATTCTGCATTCACATAGATCACAAGTCGCTAACAATACCCCTACGAACATATATATGTAGGATATATGGCTATCTGTATTTCATTGTCATCGTAAGTCATGTTGGTCTTAATCCATTCTTTGGTGTACCAAATTGTCACTTGTCTTTCAGGGAATTCTTTTACAAACTATTATGTTTAACAAAATCAATAATTATGTCATGTCTTTCTTAAAACTTGCAATAGTTTCCCACTATGATGAGATTTATAATATTCTGTGGGTTTCAAGAACTTGCAAAAGGTAATCTTGACATACTCTCTATTTCCCATTATGAGCAGGTACCCTGGCTTTCTTTCAGAACTTTGAACATTTTAAAACGTTGTCTATGTGATTACTAAATACTTTCTCCAAGTGGTAGAGCTATTCTAGCATCTTTTCTATGGAGAATTAAGCTCAGTTTCTAGACTATAGAGTATGTTTCTGTTAACACATAACTCAGGCTGGGGATGTAGCTCAGCGATTCTGGTGCTTGCCTTGCAAGGTGCGGTTTGATACCAGGTAAACAAAATGCTGGGTCTGGTGACTCACACCCACCAGCAATCAGTATCTCATACTACAGGGCTGGGTGTGGTGGCTCATACCTGTAATCCCAGCACTTGGGAGGCAGAGGCAGGAGGATTAATGAGTTAGAGGCTCACCTGGGCTGTATAGTGAGCTCAGGGCTGGCCTGAACTACAAAGCGAGACCCTGTCTCAAAAAAAAAAAAAAAAAAAAAATCACATAGCTCTAATTAAAAGCAATTACTGAATCTTGTAACTACATATTCATTTGTACGATTATTGCTTTGAAATATGTCTCTCCCACTAAACTCTAATCTTTAAAATGGCAGAAACAATGAGGGATTTTTATATTTATATATAACCCTTGGTAAGTAATCAGAAGTCAATTATTTGTTGAATAAACAAATGAGGAGGCAAATTAAATAAGAAAGAAGATGATGATGCTCTTACTCATGATATGTATTACAGTGCCTAACAAATGTATAATAAGTACTTTATAAAAGTTCCTGAGAGATTAAGTACTGGTACAGACTTAGAGAAAAGATGGAAAACAGTTTGTCTATTAACTTTCAAATACTGTGGTAGGTTTTGAAGCACATATCAAATGTATCTTCCAGGTCTTTAAGGGTCTCTCCAAAATATTAAACTGATTGCATGGAACACCAGTAAAAAAAAATAAAGAAATATCGATGAAGATGATCATAAAATGATTAACCAATGACTTATTTTTATGTAAATGAAAAATTGAGGGAACAGTGTTTGAAGAGTTTTTGCCTCCTTTCTAAGCACAATCAAACCCAAGACAATAGAAATTTCCTACTAAGTGGCCACTTAGCTAAATAAAGAAGCTTCCTGGGCAGGAGATGTAAGTATCATAGATACACAGAGAATACACAGCTATGTAGTGGTAGGTGGCAGAGCTGAGTCAAGCTGCAGATGATGCCAAATTAAACATAGCCCTGGCACTTAAGGAGAAGTACTAGTTGGTTAGAAACACTTTATTTTATCAAGTCTTTGGTTTATCATCTTTGCTGTTTGGGTTCTGTCCCTTGTCTGAATTGTATGTGGCTATTCATGTCTATATCAACCTGAATTGATTCCAACTCATTCAGTTTTCTCTTTTGGGAATTGCTTTCATTTATCTTCTTTACCTATTTTTCCACATTCAAAACAAAACCCCTCCTACGGAAAAATTTGATTATTTATTGTCTTACTTTAGATACAAAGTGTGAGAAGTGAGATCGTGTGGCGGTGTGGCAGGGATGAGGAGTGGTTTCTGAGAAGGAGAATAATTACATGCGATTTAGTTTATCTGAGTACCTCTGGTATGTCAATCACCCAAGTAATGAACATGTAATTGTCACTCTTTAGTTCATTGCATATATGTGTATGCTTGTGTGTATAAAATTATGAGGGTGAAGAGAGAGAAAGTAAAGGTAGTTGTGTAAACAGGTAAATACAAAATAATATGATTCAGAGGATGAGAGAGGTATATACTTATAATGAAAATGGTAACTTAAGTACCTTTCATGTACAATTACTCTTAACTGTATAAAGTATATATATACATATATATACATATATACACATACATATATACATATACATACATATACATACATACATATAGATGCATATACATATATATATATATATATATATATTAGTTTTTGAGACAGGGTCTTGCTTTGTGGTTCAAACTGGCCTTGAACTCATGGCAGTCCTCCTGGCTCTGCCCTCTGAGTGTTAGGATTATAGGTGTGGTCACTCCAGCCAGTCTATATAAAGTATATTTTATGCAAAGGGAAAGGGGGGATGGGGCAGAACAGGAAGAAAAAAACCATGATGTTTAGGAAAAAGGAAACAAAACTTATGTATATAAGGGGTAGGGGATTGTGAAGGACAGAAGAATGGGGAAAAATTAAAATTAAGTTGTATCATGTACTGGTATAAATTCTGAATGTTGATTGTCACTATAATGTGTATATAAAATGTACCAATAAAATCAATTTTAAAAAAAGAATTTCATTTCTGTTTTCCTCTAAAAAAAGTATATTAAAAGTGCCTTATGAATATAATTGTATTCTAGGGTTAGCAATGTAATCCCATGGACTTGTCCTTTGTATTGTGGTAAAAATCAGCAAAACATAAAGTTCACCATTTTTATCACAGAAATTGCACAATTCAGTGTCATTAAATACACTTACATTGTTACACTGTCATCACCATCATCTTCACATTTCCATGTTCTATTCTAAAATGACATAATCCATTACACCAAAACTCTTACTCTTTCCTACTTCCAGCTTTTGGAAATAACCATTCTAGTTTTTGACTATGAACTTGTCTATCCTAGATGCCTTACCTAAATTAAATCCTACAAGAACTTTCTTTGGGTCTGGTTTGTTTCACTTAGTATAATGTCTTCAACTTTCATCCAGGTGGTAACACTTGTCAGAACAGCCTTCCTTTTTAAAGCTGAATAATATTCTGCTTAATGGATATACCCTATTTTCTCTATCCATTCACATTTCATTAGATACTTGGGTTGTTACCACTTTTTGCTATTGTGAATAATGTTGCAATGAACATATGCCTAAGAATATTGTGGGACACCCTTCTTTTATTACTGTATATGCTCAAAAGTACAACTACTGGATCTTATGGTGATTATTTAATCTTTGAGGCCCTCTGCTTATTTGATTTTGTTTTCCCTCAGCATGTTTTTTAAATAAGGTTTTATTGGAATATAATAATCATCAAATTGTTACTTATAGAAGCTGTTCACCAAAATAGCAGAGTTGAATAGTTTAGTTAATTGTGACCACATTATCTATACAGCCTAATATATCTATAAAGCTTATAAATATCTATAAAGCCTAAACTATTGCCTGGCTTATTAGAATGTAAGCTTGCTGAATCCTGATACAGAAAAATGTGGTATGAATTATTTCATTTCATAGAAGACATACGTCTTTTAAGAGCTAAAAGAACTCAAATAATGAGAGACAGAAACAGTATACTATAATCAGTGTACAAATGAAAAGTCCAAGACCTAATCTCATGTGGAAATCGTAATCTCAAATGACTTTGTTCCAGTATTAATACCCAGACTCAACTGCTACAGCTAAATCTTTTCTTGTGATCATGTATCACAGAGTGCTATCACAAATGCTTAGATGGAAAACTCAAATGTAAAGTCTCAGTATCAATGCAGTGTTTTATGCTTTCTTCTGCTATTGAAGGAAACAGTAGAGACTGTTTTATGAGCAATTACTTGCAACTAGAAAAGGTTGAGCTGTACAAGTACACAGTGATTATTTAGATTACGTTTTTATGATTACAGTGAATGATGCATTACTATTAACTCCTCTCATAATACTCCTCTTCAATTTGAACACTGTTATTCTGTCCTTATCACTTTCTGAAAAAATTCTACAAGTTCTCTTTCATGACTGTCTTTACAATATATGCTAAAAAATACAGTAAATTCTGAGGACAAGTGCCACCCACAGGCAAAGCAGGCTTGTGGAAACGTGGTGTATTCTCATCTACCTCATTCACTTGATCTACAATGTGTGACTTCTGTCTCTTCCCAAAGACAAAATGTGCATGAAACCTAAAGGTTTGAAGTCAGTGCAGGACACAGAGGAAACCACAACAGTGCAACAAAAAGCACTCACAAAAGAGGACTTCCAGAACTGCTTCAGAAAGTGGCACAATGGGATGAGTATGTTCAAAGTGAGGAGAAGAATCTTGAGAGTGATTAATGACAATGTGTCTTTTACTGTAATTTTTAAAAAAATTAATTACTCACCATATATTTTGATCACATATTGTATAGTTGTAAAATAATTTCCCTTCCAAATACTTAGTTATAAAATAACAGATCCATGTACCATATGTGACTGATAGCATATTTCCTTGGAGTGCTAAAGATCAGGGTAAAATATTCCTTCTCACTTTTTTGTACAGAGCGATAATTAGCATCATTGAAGAGCACAACTTATATAAAACAGAAAAATATATAATTCAGAAATAAGTCTCAGGTACTAATAGCCAAAATAATTCATAGAATTGGTTTAATGTACTACAAATTGTGTACTCACTTGACATCATATTAGATATGCATAATAATTTTTAAAAAGGATTTTAGGCAGATGTGGCTAGAAATAGAAGCATGTCATATACATAATATTGAAAGACTCAGAATACACTTAAGAAAACACAGTAAATCTTGTTTGCTTTGCCAGTGTAGCTTCTACTTGGTATTTAAATATCTGTAATAGAAATATTAAATTTTTGGATGTTAATGTATCATAAAATACTTCATTAGATGAATAGAAGGGGAAGGCACAGAAGCAAAAATTGTGAGAAAAGAAATTGAACCGTATTATGTACATGTATCAACTCACTATAAGAAATGGAGACATTATATGTTAAAAAGATGTACAGATAAAAATAATATAAAAATATATCTTTCCATTTTAACCTAGTCATATCATATGGTGTCCTATAGTTTTAAGTATCATCTAAATTTTTGAAACATTTTTTATTTTGAAGATTTTTTTAGATTTCATACATATTCATATTCACTTTTCAAATTTAAGGTACCCCTAGAATTCTTTCTAATGCTAATATCCCATATTATATAATTTGTGCAATAATGAAAGTTTCCTATCTATGTCATTTATATGATATGAAACAAGATTTTCTTCAATTATAAGTAAAATGGTTTTATTTTACACAAAGTTTACTAAGGTTCTCAACAATTACATGAAATTATATTCAAGATAAATACAACATAAACACAGAAGGGCCCAGGATTTAGCTCAGTGGTTCTAGTGCCTGCCTTGCAAGTGCAAGGGCCTGGGTTCAATGCCCAGTAACAACATACAACAATGCCGGGCATGAAGACTCATACCCACCAGCAATCAGAACCACATACCACAGTGCTGGGGGCATGGTGGCTCATGCTTATAATCCCAGCACTTCAGAGGCAGAGGCAGGATGATTGCTGTGAGTTCAAGGCTGAGTTTAGGACTAGCCTGAACTACAAAAGCAAGACCCTGTCTCAAAAATAACCCTCCCCAAAACCCCCAAAACATAAACATAGTAGAATAACATGGAAGGTTGTAAAAAAAATTTGTTCTTTTGCTGAATAACTAATCAACATGTTTATCATGAAGCATTAGGTATTATGTTACAAGTATACTTTATGAAAATATTAGTACTCTCATCAAAGATTGTTAAACAGTAAAATTCTACTATGACTTGGATAAATTAATACTCTTGGTCACTGTCACATAAAAGATTATGAAATAATTGTATAAAGAACAGTTACATGTTATTGTAATTGAAAACATGTAGAATGTTTCTGAGTTCTTTGAATGGAGTCATTCAGAAAGGCATGTTGGAAAAGGCAACTTCTAAGCAGGATCTGGAAGGATCATTTAATAAATGAATCTTTTCTTTTTTGTTTGCCCAACATCTCTTCTGCTCGTTGAATATCCTAGTATCCATTGCTTCTCCTGTTCTCTTGAAGTTTCAATGGGCCACTTTGGAAATACTGATGTGAGAGAAATCGGGCATGCTAATGCTGAAGAGCCCTAAGATGGAGAAACTCTAGCTCCCTGAGTCACTGTGTGGCAGGCAAATGCCTGCTTTATCTCACAAGTTATATGAGCATAAATTAAATAATTTCCAGCCACTCAGATTAAAGGGTTAGTTTTCATGGCTTCTAGCAGTAATCATTCTACATAAGTATCTCTACCTTTTACTTGTAGTTTCTTGGGTAGAATTAAGCTTGCCTTATTCCATATTATTTTCAGGGACATTGTAATCATATTGCTCTGAAAATTCGATTAAGTTGAAACTTTGACCTAATTGAGGTCAATTATATCTAGCTATTTGAATCTAGAACTGAGAATAATAGGGAAAATAGAATTTAAAACTAAATTCTCTTGACAAAAGAATCCAGAAAAGAAACTTATTTGAACTCCAGATTTCTCAGTGTTATCTCTCCCAGGTGAGTGTAGGTTTTGCATTTTGGTAAGCTATTCAGTAGATTGCTATCCAGTTGTTAGTTCCATTTCTGTGAAATTTCTCTCCAGGAGACTGCATTTCACTTAAGTTAAATGGAGATTATTTGCACTTCTTATAACTAAAGCCTCCTAATGCCTATAGGTAGGGAATATTTTTATTTGTGAAATTAGACTCAAAAAAATTTTAGAATATAGGTGTTTTAGATAAAATAAATATAGTTCACGGTATAGCTACGTGAATAAGCAAGTCAGGGAAGCTAAGGTACTTTAGGGAACTGAATGCCAGACCAAGAATTCTGGATGTTAGCCTCTGGGCTAGGGGGTTAAAAAATCAAAAGCCTCCAGGCTAAATGTGGGACACAGACAAGGGTAAAGATTTACAAAGTATAAGGAAATAAGTTAAACTGATTGTGTTGACCAGTCAAATCCCTGAGCTGTTACTGCTTTTTAAAGTTCCCTTCTGGCCAAAGAAAACAACAAGGCAAACATATCCTTTAAGCTCTCTTGTCTCCAGGGGTTACTCGGTTGAAAGCAAAGGTATCCACAGAGAATCACTGCAGAGTTCTGTGCTGGAGAATATGAAGCAGGAAGGGTTGTTTTAGAAAGATTAACTTGTCAAAATAGACAGGGATTTGGGTGGAAAGGGATCTCATAAAGAATCTATTGACTGAAGACTGGTGTCAAGGACAATGAGAAGAAAGACAAGACATGAAAACAGCTGTAAAGGAAGGGTCTACAGAACTCAGTAAACAGTGAAATGTGACAGTCAAGTGCGTGAAGGCATAAAGAGAAGACATACATATTTCAGCTTGAGGATATTATCAAAAGTAATGCGAGCATGTACCTGAAATTGTAAGCCTAATTGAGGTATAGCTTTGGGGGTGAATGTAGTTGCTGTACGTACTTGGAAAATGTAAGAAAACTTCATAAAATATTTGAGTTTAATAATTACTCATTTTATATATAATACCAAAACCTCAAAACAATAAACTATGAATCTATCTGTAAGAATTATTAGACTTATTAAAAAGAATGAATGGACTAGGAAAATGAGTTTAAGAGAACAAGTTTGTGATTTTGTGGGGTCCTCTCAGATGATGGGATGACTGTACAAAATGTTAGTAAAATACCAGTCTTAGAACTATAAGTGACTATATTTTATTACAATGAATTATAAAATTTAAGTGTTATTATACTTTAAAAGAATACTATGTATCCAGATACTGAATCACATATTTTAAGTAATTGGCAAAAAGTAAGCATTTAAAAAAGAATGATTATAAATATGAATTAATGCTTATAAAGAAATAAATGCTTAAGTATCAACATGTGAAACCTGAGGCTAACAGAATGGTCTTTAAAACAAATAATACAAATCCATGAGCTAGTATTAAATTACAAGCTTTAATTGATTCAATTAATGAGTACACTCATAGAGAAATCTTATTACCTACAGAATCGAAGTTAGCAGCTTGTAAGTGAAAGATGACAGAGCACAAGAATGGTAAATAATTGATGATTCTACTTCCACAAGATTCTAGAAAATGCAAACTACTTTGTAGTGTTAGACAGCAGATTAATGGTTGCCTAGGAATGAAGGGCATGGCAGGATAGAGTGATTACCAAGAGGAGATGTGTGAGGATGATGGATATGTTCATTAGCCTGATTTAGTAATCATTTCACTGGTCTGTACATATGTCAGAGTGAACCTAATTGAATTAATTGTTCAATTTATTGGATGCCATTAATACAATAAAGCTGTTTTAAATAGTGAGTAGCTCAGCCAGACCAACACCAAAATGCAGAATCAGGTTAAAAAAAATACTAAAAACAATACATGTCTCAAAAAGAATGACTCCTGTCATAGATGCTGTGGTATACCATCCAGTATCACCAATTACAAGTGAAGTATTTAATCTTCTAGTTGTCGGGGTGGGAGGCAGATTATCTAGTAACAAATCACAGTTAAGAATTTCTGGGAAATTTCTCTCAACAGACAGGAACTACCTTGCCCAAAACTGCACTAGCTGAAAGGAGGTAGGTGAGAGCTATTATCCAGTGATCGATGGGATGGGCTACAAAAGGTGCAGTTCTCCTTGTCTTACACAGGAATAGAGTGATCATGATTCCAGCTCCACGTGAAGCCAAGTGAGGTCTCTTATAACTGTATCACTAGTCAACTGCTCACCCTGCTCTCTCTTGCTCTCTTCATACCCTTCCAAACTTTATATATATATATATATATATAAATATATATATACACACATTTGTGGTACGTAATGTTTACATTCCTTATGTTGAGTTGGGGCATGTATGTAACTTACTTTCTAGCCTTTTTTCATCCCCTTTCCTTCCCCCTCCCACCAACTCTTCATCCCCTTCCCATTTGCGAAAGGTCTATGTTCTTACTCTTATCTTTTACTTTGCTCTTTATAACTTGGATTTCTCATATCAGAGTAACCATACAATATATAAGATTGTGTGTCTGATTTTCATGGTCTTAAAGTGCAGGTATTTTCCTACAAATGATTCAAGTTTATCTTTATGACAGAGTAACAGCATTGTTTTATAAAGCATTAACCAATATGCCACCAGCATAGATATCTCTGTCTCAGACTCTGCTTCTTTATTTTTCACATTTTGGTTTCTTGACACATGGTTTTGCTATGTAGTCCAGGCTGGCTTTGAACTCACTATGTGTCTCAGTTCAGCCTCAGATTTGTGATCCCACTCTCTCATCCTTCTGAGTGCTATCCAGTCACAAGCATGCCCAGTCAGACCTTGGTTGTTTTTTGTTTGGTTAGTTTTTATTTGTTTTCTCTCTTTTTTTTTTAGAGACAGAATCTCACTTTGTAGCTCAGGGTGATCTTAAACTCTCTATGTAGTCCAAGCTAGCCTCGAACTCAGGAATCCTCTTACCCCAGCATTGTGATATGTGGTTATCAGGGATCAACTTGGGATCTTGTGTTTGTCAGGTATACTGAGCTAAATCCCCACCCCTCCTGGTTTTTGAGGAGCACAATGTAAGACAACAACATTATATATTGAAATATAAACAAAAAATAGAAGTATATACTTGATGAAATCAACTAAACCACTTAAAAATATCAACATTTGTAAGTGCTCATTATATACATTAACAGTCATTTTTTGTTCACTGATTATTTACTTTGTTCCTGGGTTTCTAGGATAATCTATAAGGCACAAGTCCATCAAACTCAGTCTTTAAAGATTACTCAAGAGATACGGTGAACACTTGACATGTAATTACAGAAATTCTTTTGTAGAACATCAGCTATTGGGGATAGTGTCATGCTTTGGAAGAATTACGTTCATCAAATTTTAGTGCATGGAGGAACATTACTGTATCAATATTACTAGTTTCATTCACTATAGAAAAATACTGTAAACATATATCAATAAAAGTTACATTTTCCACTGTTAAGTCAGGAATGTAGCAACATTTGCTATCTTTATGAATTTCTTTAAATGATACCATTAGCATTTATAGAATGAACTTAATGCTAACTGTAGGGGGAAACGTAACATTTGAGCAAGTGAAATAGCCATAAGAATTCCTTCATTAGGATGAAGAGATCACATTTCCCATGAAAACCTTGATTATATTTACTACCTAGAGAAATGAAACATCCCTTAGCTTCAGAACCAGAAAAGAAAGAAGAGAAAAATGTCCCCTATAGGGAATTCATCCAGGAATTTGAATGTTAAGACATAGTTTCCATCTAATGACAGACACATAAACAGAGAGGCCCAGTAACTTCAATTATTCTATTATTCTTTCTCATCTACCCTCTTCTGTTCTTCAAGTAAAGATTTAAAGAGTTATTTTGTATATTTAACATTCAAAGGAAGACATGTAAATCGAGTTAACTTCTAAATTACCTTCACATATTCTAAGAAACTATCACCATGAGCAGAATGAAAACTACATATTTATATTTTTTAATGTAGAAAAACAATCCACAAATGTTGAAAGGTAATATAGTGAATATATCATTTTATTTTCAAGACATTGTTTCTCTATGTAGTCTAGGTTGTCCTCAAACTCATTATGTAGCCAAGGCTGGCCTAGAATTTGCAGCCATACTCATGTCCCAACATTATTTCATTAACAGAAAATTTTTGAGCAGATAAGTATTTTAACTTTTCCCACTTGTAGTCTATTATCAAAAAATTTGGACATTGTAGACAGAAATAGCATCATGAAAATAATTTTAAAAACTCTTTCATGGAAACATTTTGTATTCAATGTATTTTCCAATTTTCATAGCTATTCCCCATGAAAGAGTTTTTGTCAAATATCACTGATAAAAGATATCGCTATGACTAAGAGGTTTTGAAACAAAAGCAGAAATACATAAATGTTGTGCATACAAGTGAATGAATTTTAATGACCATTGATAGACTAGTAAGGGTGGTCTTCCTACACAGAATATTTTTCAACATCTTTATTATTATATTTTCTAGTCAATAAATGGCTCTATAATAACTATAATTATGGAATAATTATAATAATAAAGGGTCATACCTTTCATAACAGGTTTAGTTATCAAAAACCAAAGGAAAAATCAGGCAGTCTATCCAGGCCAATAAAAAGCCAAATGCTTAAGTAGGCCATGTTTTATGTTTTATTATATACAGAATCCTGAAAAAATAAATAAAGTTGGAAGTAATTACAATGTTTTTAAACCAATCTATAGTTTTCTTATTAGCCTTTGAAACCTCACTATCTCCAATGTCTTAGGTTTTCTAATGCCCCAGATTGGCTAAATACATTCCCATGTTAAGAAACAAAACAAAGCAAAGA
>PVIR01023445.1:0-27014 GCA_004026965.1 Petromus typicus | reverse complement strand
GTTTGGAGTTATTAAATTGGGCATTGATACTTCCCTAGCACTGGCTTTGTCTTCTGAGTTTACAGGTGCATACTTTACTGTGCAGTGAACATAGTCTACTTTCTTCTCTCTTCATAGTGCTAAATCTCTCTCTTATTCTCATTTTATGAGCTACTTTTTAAATACTTGAATTATTGTTTGTTTAAGAAATACAGATTTCTTATTCTCTTTCAAGTCTGTGTTGTGACAGAATCTGTGCCATCACTTTTATATTTTTACTTTTATAAAGATTCAAATGAGTACAACAAAAATAAAATAAATTTTAATTTTAATGGAGTTGACACCTTAACTGTTATTAGATAACTATAAGGCAGTCTTACACATATGTACTATTCTGGGTATTGAAATTTGAAGTAATTTCCTTGTGGTTGCTGAGTTTGTCCAGCAGATTAGCTGAGAGGACTCCTGATACTGAAGGCTTATTATTGAGCACTGCTGTTTTATATTGGAGAACTTTGTTTGAGCAGATGTGACTGCTGTCTTAGTGCAGAATTGCTTCTGAATAAACTGTCAGTTCCATCTGAGACTTAAACTTTTTTTTTTTTTTTTGAGACAGGGTCTTGCTTTATAGTTCAGGCTGGCCCTGAGCTCAGCCTCAAACTCTCATCCCAGCAATCCTTCTGCCTCTGACTCCCAAGTGCTGGGATTATAGGCGTGAGCCACCACGCCCAGCACTGTGGCATGTGGCACTGATACGCCCAGTACGGTATATGGTTACCGGGGAATTGAACCCGGGTCCTTGTGCTTGCAAAACAAGCGCAAGAACCACTGAGCTAGCTCCCCAGCCCAACTTAAACTTTTTTTAACCCTTGCTTTTTCATATAATGAAACATATGCTTAGTGTTCATTTGCTATTTATTAATCTTTTTTTTTTTTTTTTTAGGTTTTTTGAGACACGGTCTCACTTTGTAGTTCAGGCTGGCTCTGAGCTCAGCCTCAAACTCACATCACAGCAATCTTCCTGCCTCTGCCTCCTAAGTGCTGGGATTACAGGCGTGAGCCACTATACCCAGCACTGTGGTGATTTGCTGCTGAGGTTGAGTCTCCACGCCCAATGTTTTATATGGTTACCGGGGGATCGAACCCGGGTCCTTGCAAGTCTCCGGCCTTGCTATTTATTAATTTTAAAAAATACTGAGACCATCACAAAATAAAAATATTAGTAGTTTGCATTGCTATAAAATAATTACAGTACTGGGCCAGGGATTTAGCTCAGTGGTTCTGGCGCCTGTCTTGCAAGCGCAAGGACCCAGGTTCAATCCTCGGTAACCCCATACAACATCGGGTGTGGAGACTTACGCCCACCAGCAATCAGTACCACATACCACAGTGCCAGGTATGGTGGCACACACCTGTAATCCCAGCACTCGGGAGGCAGAGGCAGGAGGATTGCTGTGATGTGAGCTGGAGGCTGAGCTCAGGGCCAGCCTGAACTACAAAGCGAGACCCTGTCTCAAAAACAAAACAAAACAAAACACATATAATATAGCATTAGCTGAAAGACTTAAAAGGAAAAAGGTAGAGATAAATTAAAATCAAAGACACAGTGGTCTCACATGAGAAGGATGTGTTGCATTTTAAATGTTTTTAATTTTCTTTTCCTCTCTTTCCACAGGTACATAAGAATGTGACCCTACAAGTTCCAGTGGGACTGAGTGTGCATACCTTTTTAGTATGTTTTGTAACTCTGCTTGTTACAATCATGTGTTCTACTTTGATTCTTGTAGCTGTTTTCAAATATGGGGATTTTTCCCTGTAATTTTTATGCAGCAAATTTTTAAATAAAATGAAGATTTACTCATTTGTAAAAAGAAGTGTTCTTCTAGAATTAACTTAGTCATTCATCTTCATTTGTAACTAAAATGTATTTACCAGATGAAATTTTGGATCATGCTCAACTAATTACAAAATTTAGTGTACCATACTGGATATAGTGGTTCATGCCTGTGATTCCAGCACTCCGGGAAGCTGAGGTAGCAGGATTGCCATGAGTTCAAGGCCAGCCTTAACTATATAGTAAGACCCTGCTTCAAATTAAAAAAAAATAGTCTTCTATTGTTTAAACCTTTGGTAATTTTCAAGCATCAAGTGCCAATTGAGGAGATTTGATTGTTACATTCACATTTATTTTGTGAAAATGACTTTTATTTGGGAAAAAAATGAATTCATTATACCTTAGGGACAAATAATTTACATTTTTTGAATAGAAACTCAATTGAAGGTAAAAGTTGAGATAAGCATATTTAAAAATAAAATTATTTTGGGGCCGGGGATTTGACTCAGTGGTTCCAGCACCTGTCTTGCAAGCGCAAAGACCCGGTTGATCCTCAGTAACCACATACAATACTAGGTGTGGAGACTCACGCCCACCAGCAATCAGTACCACAATACCACAGTGCTGGGCGTGGTGGCGCATGCCTGTAATCCTAGCACTTGGTAGGCAGAGGCAGGAGGATTGCTGTGATGTGAGTTGGAGGCTGAGCACAGGGCCACCCTGAACTACAAAGTGAGACACTGTCTCAAAAAAAAAACATTTATTTTGATGAAAGTCAGACTTGCCAACTCTTAATTTCATAGTTATTACATCCATTTATTTAGAGTTTATCAAAATTAAAACACTTCCATTCTCCTTTGACTTTTTATATTTCTTCCAAATGTATGAATTGGTAAAGGATTTGATGAAACTGAGTACTAACATTTAGTACAAGCTTAGTACTAAATTTGTCAGGAAGACAGCTCAGATTGTCTTTTTTTTTGAGTGGGGGAATCTACCCTTCATTTAATTAATTATTTTGAGACAGGGTCTCCCTTTGTAGTTCAGGCTGCCCCTGAGCTCACTGTGTACCCCAGGTGAGCCTCAAACTCACAGCAGTCCTCCTGCCTCTGCCTCCCAAAGTGCTGGAATTACAGGGGTGAGTCACCACACCCAGCACTGTGGTATGTGGTTCTGATTGCTGGTGGGTGTGAGTATCTATGTCTGACATTGTATGTGGTGACTGGGGATTGAACCCAAGTGCCAGAACCACTGAGCATATACCAGAGTTTTCTTATACTAAATCCTTCCTACAACCGAGCGCGAACCTTTTTAATTGAGCCAACCTTTTAAAGTGACATTGGCAATCCCTCTTCCTTCTTTGGGCCTGTAATGTTTAGCTGCTATTTCTCATCCCTATCTCATTCTCTTTTGGGCTTAAATACCACCTTAAAGAGGCCTTCTCCGTGTTCAAAGTAACTCCCTCATTTTTTCCCTCATATGTGCTCCACAAAGACGAAGCGAGACATGTTCATCTTTTATACCTCGTGCCTAATAGTGTCCCGCACATATTGGACCTTCAGATAGTTGTAAGATATGTGCATACCTTGGTGGACTCCTCTGTGGATAAAACAGAGAACTTAGTTTGCAAAGAGGTGAGATTTAACTTAGCAAAATATTGTACGAGTTTAGGTTAAGGTGCAAAATGGAGACGAGATGAATATCCAGACGGAAATGTCCTGAAGGTTTGTGTTATCCTGTCAACATCCCCAGTGGTCAGGACCTGAGAGAACACTATGCACAATGCCAGTCGATGGCCCGGCCTTCCCCAAAGCGAAGTCTGGGCCCCTCCCACCAGGAAGCAGCCGGAAGAAAAAGCGGGGTCCTCACACTACAACTCCCAGCAGCGCGCGAGCGCGAGCTGCCAAGCTGCGCCCCGCCCCCGGGCCTGGCCCGCCCGTCCCCGCCCCTCTCCCCGTCGTCGCCCGCCCTCCCCCAGGGTTGTGGCCACGCGCCGCGGCGGCGGTTGTTCCGCTTCCCCTCCGGCCCGGGCGGTCGCCATTGCCGAAGGCTCCTTCCCTCCCGTTGCCCGCGCTACGGGCTCGGCTGCCACCCCCCTAGCGGAACAGCAGTGCGCGGCGCGGCTTCTCGCCCGCCCGCCCGGCCGGCCCTGCCCGCCGCACCCCGCGAGCTCGGAAGGAGGCGCCTCGCCGGGCGGGACCGCGTCTGCTGGTAAGTGCGGGCGGGCGGGCGGGCGCCCTCTCCGCCGCCGCCGCCTCCTTCCTCCTTCCTCGTCCGCGGCCTGGCGGGGAGCGGCCGGGACGCGGCGCTCTCCCAGCCCCTCCACCTGCGCCGGGCGGCGGCTCATTGTCTGCTCCCGGGCGGGCGGAGCGGACCCAGCCCTAGCCCGGGCCCCTCCTCGCGGCCTCGGCTCCTCCAGCTCCATCCCCAGCTTGCTCCCAGCTCCCTGCTCCCGTCCGGTCCCGTCGCCACCCGTCCCGCGCGCGGCGCTGGTGCTCGGGCGCGTCGCGGAGGGAGTAGTGCCGTCCTGTCCCTAGCCGGAGGTGACTTTCGGGTCTTTAGGTGACTTAGGTGAAGTCCAGACGGGCTTCTCACCGTGTTTGGCTTTTTTCGAATTGCACACTCGTGCGGACCATACCTCGGCGCATATTCCCCCGTGGACTTAATTTTTCGGCCAATTCTTTATAGATAAAGTCATCCCAGAGCCGAAGTGTGTCAGGTCACTGCCATTGTCGGTTTCTGAGACTCTCTGCGCCCTCGTAGACTCATTTTATTCGGAGTACTCACTTCGAGCGTGATTTGTTTTCCGCCTTTGATAAGCGACCCACTCCGGCTGCTATCTCGGTTCTGCTTTACAAGCAAGCTATAGTTTTTTTTTTCACCTCCGCAAAAAAGACAATCAAAATGGTTAGGCCTAAAATTAGAACGCAATAAACTGTATTTTGGATCAACGTTGTGCGCGTCACATTTTTTCCCCTGCTGTGTCGGACTCTTCCGCTCTTATAAGCAGGCAGGATATTGAAATGTACAAGAATTTGCTCTGGGGGTTTTGATGTTGTAGGGTTGTCCAAAAGAGTAACGTCAAATGAAGTCAGATGGGATGAAGATGGTGAATAGTAATTTTTAAAGCAGGTTTAAACTTGTCAACTTTGCCAGAAGCTCTGTGGCGTTTAAAAAACATTCATGCTCACCTCTACATTTCTGTCTGCTTCTGTCTCTCTGTATATATTATAAATGTACAAGAGAAAGCCTATTTCATTTTATTAGAGGTACTGATTTGAAGTAACTTTTTTTTTAATTTGAGGTAACTTAATTTCACCCTCGGCTTTTAGGTCATTTTAACTGTTTATTAGCCAAGAACACCGATTTATATTTACGTTATGGAAACTGATGATCTGAAATGTGTATAGGTTTTGAACTTTCAGATTTTGGTGAAGGAGGATGACCTAAATTGGGTATATTTTTGTCTTTTTACTAATACATTGTTATCTTTCTTTCTGGTAGGCTCTGGGGAAAAAAATGGCTTAGTAGTATTCAGTTTGGATGCTGTCATCATTTGCTGTCTGTAATGGTCTCTGGCTTAAAACGGGGTGTCTTGGTGACCTGAGGAATCAGGGTCTAGATATGTTGGAGTAGAAAACCTGGTCTTTTGATGTCAGCTTCTGTACCACCTTTTTTGTTGTTGGTGTTATATTTTTTGGATATAGTTCCTCTCAGTTGCCCAGGCTGGCTTCAAACTTCTGGGCTCTAATCGTTTGCCAGCAGGCTGGGATTACTGGTGTACATCGCTAAGCTGTCAAGCAGTTTTTTTCTTTTTGGTGTTTTATTTTATTTTGTTTTGTTTTTGAGACAAAGTCTCAACTATGTAGTTCAAGTTAGCCTTGACTTACTCACTGTCTAGCTCAGGCAGCCTTCAAACTCGTTGGTGATCCTCCTTCCTCTGCCTCCTGAGAGCTGGGGTTACAGGCTTGCGCCACTACACCTGAAGCAAGCAGATATTTTTAAAGGAAGAATTCTGAGTATTTCACTTCCCCCCTGGGGCTTTGATCGCAGGTTTGCCATCACTCAGAGACTTAACCTTCTTTCTGGACTTTGGGACATTTAGTAGGAATGCTTTAAGACGCAGCTTCATAAAGTAAGTTTGTAGTTAACATATATATGTTGAAACGCATAGAGGTTCCTGTGGCACTGTGATCTTTATGATAGGCTGGTTTCCAAGTAGACGTGGTTAATAGTAGTTTGTATTTCTTTTCAATTACATGTTTTAAAAGAAGGAACGTAGAACTTGTTCAGGAGGTAAGGATAAACTTTCAATTACACTTTTAAAACTAGAAAATTGTAAGTAAGAGAGGATAAAATAACTAGATTAAAAAATAACTAGATACAGTTAAACCTTTCCTATCTTTAATGTATCAGTACTAGTCATTACAGTAATGTTCACGCATATGTTTCTTTGGCCAGTCTGAATTTTCTATTTCTTGATTAAAACTGGGACATGTTCAAGGATTTTGATCAATTTGTTCTCAAAAGCCCTTCTAGTTAGAACATTAACTAATTTCAGACTAATCAGGGAGGATGATAAGTTACCTGCAAATTGTGCTTTTGGGTTCTTATATTTCTTTTTTCCTTAAAGAAGCAGAAAGAACAAGGAAATAATCCTCACACTGATAGTTTTTGATCAGAACTGAGTTTCACTTACTCATTTCTTAGGTCACTGCTTGGGGTAATCAGTCTGAACTCTCAGAATTTCAGAGTTGTAACATATTATCTGTATGGTATATTAGTTCTTTTTTTATTTCAGAAGTATTCATTTTTGTAGTTCACCCACAAGTATATGAGTTCTTATTCTGCATCTCTGCAGCTCAGGAACTGAAGACCTGGATTGGAATCCTGACCCTCCTCCTTGACCCTGGGCAAGACACATTCTTTTCAATAGTTCTTTTTAACTTAGTTATTTATCTGTAAGATGGGGATGATAATAAGAATATACCAATTTAATAGGTCTGTGGAGACCAACTAAGGTAATGTAATGTAGATAAAGTTCAGTGCTTACATACTGAACAAACTTGAGCTGATAGTTTGTTCTTACTGAAATGCCACAGAATGTGCTACAGCAAATAGACTTTTTAAAACAAATATACTTTAAAGTTTAGATTTAAAATAGCTTTGTAAAGAAGATTGGCATCACAGAACCAAATTTCTGAGGGTGTAACTAAAATTAAAACTTATTTCTTAGAATAAAATACAAAATAGTTCTATTGAAATAAGGCTCCCACTGAGTTATATTCTTTGCTCCAAAGTGTGCATCTTTTTTGTGGAAAATTTAGAAAGCAGTGAAAACTTGTGAAGTAGAACAGAAATCAGGGCTGGGATGTAGCTCAGTAGCACTGCCCCTGCATAGCAGATGTGAGGCCTTGAGTTTGATGGGTAGGGGATTTAGAACAAATTACCTTAGTTTTAACTGTTAGAGAAAACCATATGATAAATTTAGAATAGTGTTTTTTGATCTTATTTTTTAAAAATAAATTTCTCATTGTGAAAGTTTTGAATAAGTTGATTATTTAGAGTAAAATATGAAACTGTTCTTTCTTCACTTGGTAGTCAACTTCCTGGAGTATTTGCCCCTCGTTAATGGTTTTATTTAAGGAATAGGAGCTGGCCTGATGGTGCACATCTGTAGTCCTAGTTGAGGGAGGAGGCTCCCTGTGAGTTTGTGGTCAGCCTGAGATACGTAGCAAAACTGTGTCCAGAAGATGTTAGAAACACAGTTGTGCATTCTAAGTTTTGATAGATGCTCCATTCACTTAAAAAAAAAAAAAACCTTTATATTTCTTTATTGAATTGTAAAAGCTCTTTACCCATAATGAATATTAATCCATGGCCTTGTGTTTAAGAGCTTTCCCATTCCATTTTTAGAAAAAACAATTTCTGTATTTTCTTCTTGTATTTTTAATAATTGTGTTTTCATCTTAATCCTTCTGTTATATTTTGGTGCATAGTGAGTGGGGTTAAAAGAGCCTTAAAATATAAAATAGTTTTACTATATAAATAAAATACAGCTGCAGAAGTATTTTAGGAGTTTGAGGGTGATGTAAAAATTAGTTGGATTATAGAGGTTGGGGTATGGGTATTTTTTTTGTTTCTTTTTGGGTTAGGTCTCACTAGTTCAGCCTGGCCTTGAACTCACTACACAGCACAGGCTGGCTTCAAACTCACAGTGATTCTCTTATACTTCAGCCTTTCAAGTAGTGTTACTAACAGATGTATACCACCACATCAGCTATTGAGTTTTTCCAATTCATAAATCTTAAGTCCTTATCTTATTCTTTTAATAATAAAAGCATTTAAAGCTTTTAATTTGCTTTTGAGTAAAATTTTGGCTATACTCTGTATTTTCAGAGTTTTTTTTGAGACACTGTCTCACTTTGTAATTCAGGTTGACCCAGAACTCACTATGGAGCCCAAGTGAGCCTCAAACTCACAGCAATCTTCCTGCGTCTGTCTCCTGAGTATTGGGATTACCAGCTGGCTGTATGAATGATCTATTCAGTATTTTCTAAATATTGGGTAATTCTAGTTTTTATTCTCTGAATTGAGAGTGCTAGGAATAATTTTATTTTTGTTCACAACTGTACCTTAAATTTGTGGGTGGTTTCTTTTTGAATTAAATTATAATCTATTTTGATAAATGTTCTGCAAGAACATTTTTGTTTGTAGTATACAGAGTTTTATATTCCTGGCTAAATAATGGTTACATATTTATTTCTTCTGTCTGAATCCTGTTTTGCTTCATATGGTCATGAAGCTTTTGTGCATCACAGATGCCATGTTTAAGGAGACCTTCCCGATCTAAACCAACCTCTACGGACCCCTGCTTAGGGTCTAACTTTTTGCTCTTCAGTTTTTTTGTTTGTTTTTGTCTTAGCATTTCCATCTGAAGTTAACTTGGGATCAATCCCATGGCCTCATAATAGGCAAGTGTTCTTCCACTAACCTGTATCTATCTCTTTTAATTTTGAGACAAAATCTCTGTAGGTTGCCCAATCTGGGCTTAAAACTTTGTAATCCTCCTGCCTCTGCATCCATAATAGCTGGGATTTCAGGCATGCACCACCATACCCAGTTAGTAGATACATATATATTGACTGATGGTTTCTGCAGATATCCCTGGTTAGTTCCTGGAATGGATGGATGGATGGATGGATTTATTTATTGATTGATTGTGGTACTGGGGATTGAACTCATGATTTTGTGCTTGCAAAGTAGGCGGCAACACTACTGAGCTCTAAATCCTTGGCCCTGATTGATTTTTTTTTTAGGTTTTTTGAGACAGGGTCTTGCTTTGTGGTTCAGGCTGGCCCTGAGCTCAGCCTCAAACTCACATCACAGCAGTCCTCCTGCCTCTGCCTCCTGAGTGCTGGGATTATAGGTGTGAGCCACCATGCCCGGCACTGTGGTATGTGGCACTGGTTGCTGCTGGGCATGAGTCTCCACACCCAGTATTGTATGTGGTCACTGGGGATCGAACCCTGGTCCTTGCGCTTGCAAGACAGGTGCTGGAACCCCTGAGCTAACTCCCCAGCCCCCTGATTGATTTTTTGAGGCAGGGTTTTACTGCATTGGATAGGCAGGTCCAAAATTGCTGAGCACAAGTGATCCTCCTGTCTCAGACTCCTGAGTAATTGGGACTACAGGTGCATACTACTGTGTGTAGCTTTCTCCGTGATTTTGATTATCCCAGTAAAATCCGTATTTGTCCTTTTGTGACTGGCTTATTTCATTAAGCATAATATCCTCGGTGTTCATCTGTGTTACAGGATATTTTAGAATACCCTTCCATTTTATCGCTACATAGTATTTCATTTATGTGTTTAACACATTTGTGCTTCCACATTGTAGCTGTTGTGAATAAGGCTGCTGTGAACATGATCATATTTACACGTATTTCTCTCAGATCGTATTTCCAAGATGTGGAATTGCTGTGTTGTATGATAATATTTTATATGTACGTTGAGGAATCATCCAGACTCTTCCATAGTGCCTGTAATGTTTTGCTGCTCTGTTCTAATAGATACGTGACAAGCAGTATCTCATGGTTCTTAAATCCCAAGCTCCCTTAAGGTGCATGGTGGTTTAGCATCTTTTCATGTACTGCTTTGTCATGTACATGTCCATTTTTTTACTTAGGTTGTTTTTTTACTTGGGTTGTTTTTTACTTAGGTTGGTTTTCCTGTGCTGAATTTTGTATGTTTTGGGAAATAATCTTTGGTAGGGGATATTTGCAAATACTTTCTTCCATTTTGTGGTCTGTCTTATTTTGTTTATCATGTTTTGATACAGTATTATTTGGTGTGCATGTAAGTTCTCACTGATAAAGATCTTCAGTATGGATTATGCTTAATGAAAAAGCTTGTCCTCTAATATTTTCTTGTACTCCTTAAATTCCTATTTGTACTTTTTCTTTGTTCATTATATCACTGAATTTTTATTTACCTTTGCCATTTTGTTTTTGTTGTTTCTTTGAACTGTATGTTTTCTTTTTATTTATTTATTTATTTTTGGTCTTTTTGTCCAAAATGAATGCTGGCAACATTTATGCTTGTTATAATGAATGTTTGCTTTCCAGATATCTTTATTTACAGCTTTGTGTTTTCTGTTTATTGCTGCTGCTTTATGTTTTTAAAAATGTTTTGTTGGATATTTGTAACCTAAGATTACCATCTTACCTGTTTTTAAGTGCACGATTCTTTGGCATCAAGTCCGTTTATGTTCTTGTGTAACCGTCACCATCATTCACTTCTAGGATAGTTTTCATCATCCCCAACTGAAACCCTGTACTCTTTAGACACTTAACTGCCCATTTCTGCACTTTAGACACTTAACTACCCATTTCTCCACTGCTTTGCCTCCAGTCACCGTCTCTAGCCTATGTTTTGTCGTTGTGAATTTACTTCATCACAGGGGATCTGACAGTATTTATGCTTTTGTGTCTGGTTTATTTCAAGTAGCACACTGTTGGCAAGGCTTGGCTGTGATATAATATTAGTGCTTAATTCCTTTGGAGGCTCAGTTATTTCATTGTGTATGTGCAAAAAACATCTTATTTAGCTGTTGTTGTTTTCTAATTTTTACTTTGTAAGTTATGTTCAGTTTACTTATATCAGATATTTCAAATACATATATCCCTTTTAAAGTCCACTGGTGTTTTTTTTTTTTTTTTAGGTTTTTTGAGACAGGGTCTCGCTTTGTAGTTCAGGCTGGCCCTCAGCTCAGCCTCAAACTCACATCACAATCCTCCTGCCTCTGCCTCCCGAGTGCTGGGATTACAGACGTGAGCCACCATGCCCGGCACTGTGGTCTGTGGTACTGGTTGCTGCTGGGTGTGGGTCTCCACACCCAGTATTGTTATGTGGTTACCGGGGAATTGAACCCGGGTCCTTGAGCTTGCAAGACAGGCGCCGGAACCACTGAGCTAACTCCCCGGCCCCACTGGTGTTTGTTTTTTGAGACAGGTTCTCACTATGTAGCCCAGGCTGGCCTTGAATTTGAGGATCCTCCTACTTCAGCCTCCTGGGTACTGGTGTTACAGATGCACACCACCATGCCCTGCTGCAGTATTAATTTGTATTTATCCTGCTCCGTTTTCTTCTTAAACCACTTTGATTCCATCTTGAACTTTTCTCTGCATAGTTCATAAAGTTTGGATGTTAGGTCTCTGTCCTGATTTTTGTTATTGTTGTTTTTGAGACAAGGTCTAGCTGTGTAATCCAGGCTAGTCTTAAACTCACTATGTAACCCAGGCTGTAACCCAAGCCTCCTAAGTGCTGGGATTCCAGGTGTCCAGGATACCACACCTGGCTTATCCAGATTTATTTTGTATGAAAGGGTAGTTTCTCCTCTCTCTGGCGCTACTTTTTTTTTTGTTGGAATCAGTTGTTTATCACTGAATAATAGCTTATGTCTGCTGTACATTTGTGAGAAATCCTTGCTTTTGCTGTTGGAGGGAGTTCTGCTTGAGCCTCAGCACAGGTAGCCTGCATCCTTCCCAGTGGTTAGCAGACAGTCATCTAACATGGTGAGGGCAGTGGAACTTAGATGCCCTGTTTCATCTGTGTGCCACAGAACTGGCACAGAATGTGGGTGTCTCTGAAGCTGCCATGAGGTCCCTTCCTGGGCTAGCCAGTACCCGTAAGGGCTGTGTCAGCGCAGGGGTTTCCATCCTGTGTCATTCCTTCACCTCAGCCTTGTAGGCACATGGTACTTGCATGGTAGTTAGTGTACATAAAAAAATCAGAGAAGGAAAGAAGGCACTGCTCTTTGGCTACCACAGGAACTGCTTCTACATAGCAAGGAGTGGCTGACAGTTGGATTTGTTCCTTTGAAGCTGATTCTGGGTCTCTGAATAAAGGGATGGCTCATGGAGGACGGATGAGATATCTTTTTATCCTCTTTTGGGCAGGTGACCGAACTTCATTTCATGAGGCAGCACATGGCTAGGTTGTGAGTTCTTTGTTGTTTGTTTTTTGAGATAGGGTCTTGCTATATAGCCCAGGCTGGCCTCAGATTCACAGGGATCCTTTTGCCTCAGCTTCCCGAATGCTGAAATTACAGGTTTGTGCCACCATGCCTGGCTTCTGGGTTGAATTTTCTTTTAGCTACAGTTGAATAAGTTTATAGATAATAGAAGCCCTACAAAATCTGATATAAATTATCTTTATGGAATCCCAGGACAGACTGCATAGATAACTTCTGATTTGATACCATTCTCTTCTAAGAAAGCCTTGGGTTTTTTTTTCCTGGGGTGGGTTGGGAGGGCTGGATTCAGAGATTGAACACAAGGCGTTGCGCATGCTAAGATCATGAAGCTGCCCCTCCAGCCCTGTTCCAGTTTTTAAAGACATATTATTGTGGAAGTAATCAAATCTGTCTTGACCTTCATCTTTCAGTAAAATATTTTACCTGAGGTAACCACTTTGATAGAACAAAGATATCTTGTCTCAATTTGGATTGCTTTGCTATCTAGTGATGTTTACACTCTGCAGATATTTATTATCCCACCTGCCTCCCATTCCGTCATTTTTCCATTTTGAATTGCAGTGTGAGGTTTGTGGCCAAACTTAAAGAAAACTTCAGCTTCATTCCTTTTGCCTGTGCTTAACATTGTCTGTTGTTGCTTGGCTACTTTTCTGTTTCTACCTTTAAGACATTTTGGAAGCATTTTCTGAGCCTCGCAATTTTATTTCCTTCATGCTTGTCTTTCTCTCTCTCTCTCTCTCTCTCTCTCTGTCGCTCTTTCTTTCTCTCTTTTTGTGTGGTAATTGGGTAGAGGCCAAGAGGAAGAAGACAGAAAAAAGACTTACATCTGAATTACAAAATTTCCTTACACTTTTTATTTCCTTTGTGTAAAGAAACCTTCCTCATTTTCTTTGCCTGACAGATTCCTTCCCATTCCTTTAAAGGCCAGGTCTGATTTTTCTGCCTCATTAATTACTAATCAGTAGGCATCCTGGTCTTGTTTCCACCACCGCTAGCTCATTGGTTCCTGTTGACTCCTGTCAGAAGGTTCAGTGTCCCAAGCTTCCACTGTGAGCTCAAAACCAAAACTAGGGCCAGGGATTTAGCTCAGTGGTTCCGGTGCCTGACTTTTCAAGTGCAAAGGCCCTGTTTTGATCCCGGTAACCACATACAATAATACTGGGCGTGGAGACTCACGCCCACCAGCAGTCAGAACCACAGTGCCGGGCCTGGTGGCTCATGCCTGTAAACCCCGCATTCTGGAGGCAGAGGCAGGAGGATTGCTGTGAGTTTGAGGCTGAGCTCAGGGCCAGCCTGAACTACAAAAAAAAAACAAAAACAAAAACAAAAAAACAAGACTAAATCTTCCTTTGTTTGCTTTTTGTTTTTTGAGATGTTTTGCTATGTCATTCAGAACTGAACCACACAATGTAGCCTAGGCTGGCCTCAAATTCATGGGGATCCTTCTGCCTCACACCCCACTGAGGGCTGGAATTACAGGTGTGCACCACCACACCTGCTAAAAACAATTAAATCTTGATCTGCAGTGCCGTTATTTTCCTTTTTACTATTTTACAGTGTGAAAATAATAGTAGGTGTTTCTGGGGAGTGGAATTGTAAATTTTATTTTTATTTTAGAATTTATTCTGGTTTAAGATTTTGTTCGTATGTGTTTTTGTAGTACTGGGGCTTGAACCCTGGGAACACTGAGCTATATCTCAGCTGTGTTTCTTATTTTTTGAGGCAGAGCCTTGCAGAGTTGCCCAGACTGGTTCTGACTTGCAGCCCCCTCACCTCACCTTCTCAAGCAGCTGGTAATTACACACATGTACTGCGATGTTTTGTTGTGAAGTTTTGGTAATGAACATGTACTACTTTTAAGAATGATAAGCACTGTTGGGTGTGGTTGGAGGCTGAGGCAGGAAGATGATGGCAAGATTGGTGCAAATTTGAGGCCAGCCTGGCTACATTGTGAGTTCAAGGCCAGCCTGGACTATGTAGTCAGACTTTGTCTCAAAAAACAAAGGTGGGGGATTTAGCTCAGTGATTCTGACGCCTGTCTTGCAAGCACAAAGGCCCAGGTTTGATCCCCGGAAACCACATACCATACTGGGCATGGAGACTCATGCCCAGCAGCAACCAGTACCATATTCCACAGTGCCGGGCGTGGTGGCTCACGCCTGTAATCCCAGCACTCGGGAGGCAGAGGCAGGAGGATTGTGATGTGAGTTTGAGGCTGAGCTGAGGGCCAGCCTGAACTACAAAGTGAGACCCTGTCTCAAAAAACAAAACAAAACAAAACAAAACGAGAACGAGAATAATAAACACTTTTAAAACCAAAGCTTCAAACTTCCTAGTGCTGTCTGTTGCCCAGCATCTCCAGTGTTCTGTGCCCACTGTGAGTGTGTTTTATTTTTCAGTACTTGCCCACCATATGCTCTCTAATCTCCTTACTGTCCCTGGGGTGTCCTATTGCCTGCAATCCCATTTTCTGGATAGGAATACAATCTGGTACAAATCCTGAGAGCTGCTGGTGTTAGAAATTGAGTGGTGAGCCTTTGGGGTCGTGTCCTTATCCCATCTTGAATGTGTGCTTGAAGTATGAGGTTTCTGTCTGTGTTCTCTGTGGAGTAGATTTCTTTTTTTTCTTCTTTTTTAAAAAAGTATTTATTTATTTTTCCCAGGGGGGGTGGAACTCAGAATCTTGTGTTTGGGAGGCAGGCTTTTTGCCACTGAGCTAAGTCCTTGGCCCCTTCTCTTCCAACTTCTAACTAGTGGCCTGTGTTTGCTCTGAGGAGCTTGATATTTTTTTCTACCTTGAGTAAATGTAAAACTTTGTTACCTTCTGGGGAAAAAAAAAGTTTTAAGGGATCTGGATCTCTCTTGTTAGTTGTTTTGCTTGGTTTGGTTTGGTTTGGTTTGGTACTGGGGATTGAACTCAGAACCTTGTGCTTGCCAAGCAAGTACTGTGCTACTAAGCTAAATTCCAGGCCATCCTGTCAGTTATTAGGACTAAGGTAAGCAGCATTTAATTATTTTAGCTTTGTAGAATAGTGACCTTAAACAAAAAAAAGATACTGAATGCATCCCCCCGCCCCCCCCGCCCCGTCTTCACTTCCCTGAAGAAGAAGAAAAATTTGCTTAATTCTGATTTCCATTGCATATAAAATCCTTTCATTCACTAGTTCATTTATGCAGCAGATAAACCCCTGGCTTTCTTTGGTTTAGGCATGATGCGGGTGTGGTGGTATAATGGTTAATTTATAGGCACCAAGGCTATGGGGTTTATGAAGCAGTTGGGGAAAGACATATCCACCCGAGGGGTGAATGTTAATATAGAAGGGAATAAACTAATGGCAATGTTTCTTCAAGGTACACAAGGAGGTGTTTTTAGCTGGTACAGGTAAGGCATGGAAGGGAGGGTGGCAGCTCACACTGCTTTGTCAAGGGCTGTCCTGGTTTTGTCAGTAGAACTTCTGGACCAAGGGTCCAGTACCAGCCTGTGATTGGTTACCAGACAGCCTTCCAGGATTTTGTGGGACAGCATGAGGTGACTATTAAGAGAAACTAGAAAAGTGGAAAGACTTATAGCTATAGAAAGGCCAAAGAGATAAACCTGGACAGTGAGATTGGGCCATGAAAGGTTTTAATTAGCAGAGTGAAGTAATTACCATTTTAAACTCTTTGTTTTTTTCTTACAGTATCCTTGGAATTGAATCTAGAAGTACTGAGCTCCAGCCCATTTTTTGTTTTTTAATTTTTAAGACATGGTCTTGCTGAGTTGAACTCACACTTAATCATCCTGTTTTAGCCTCCTTGCCTGTAGAGGGAAGGACAGACTGGGAGGGGCCAAGAATGAATTTAGCAGTTATAAGTAAGTGTGATTAAGTAGAAGGCTAGGGTGATTACACACTTTGAGAAGTTGTTTCGGAATGCCTGGTAGATGGGCAGTCGGGCAGTTGGAGAATTATGATAGAGGTATGAATGTGTGAAGCAAATGATTTTTAAAATTATCCCTTAAGAATGTTAATTTCTTAAAAATGGAAAGAAAGATCAGACATTCATATTTTTCTGTCATTGCATAGAAATGTTACCAGCAGAACAAATTATTTGTGCAACAGTTTTTTTGGCTTTTCTTTGAGACAGGATCTCGCTTAGTAGTTCATGCTGGTCCTGAACTTAGTCTTGAACTCACAGCAATCCTCCTGCCTCAGCCTTCCAAGTACTGGGATTACAGGCATAAACCACCAACCACACCTGGCATTGTGGTGTGTGATACTGATTGCTGGTGAGTGTGGGTCACCACTCCCAGCATTGTTGTATGTGGTTACAGGTCCTTGCGCTTTCAAGGCAGGCACAGAACCACTGAGCTAAATCCCTGGCCCCTGTTCATATATTTTTTAGAATTCTTCTGTCACCTCACAGAGAAACCTTGTTTTTAATGCTCTCTCTCCCCAAGCAGCCATTAATCTTTTTTTTTGTGGGGGTCTTTAAGCTTACTTACTCTGGACAGATGGAATTTATTTAGTATGTGATCCTTTGTGACTTTGTTTTTGTTTAAAAACATAGCAGTGTTTTTAAGGTGTATCATTGGAGCATGAATCACCTCCATTTTTTATGGCTAAGTAATAGTCTCTTGTGTATACTGCATTTGTTCATTCATTAATCATTGGATATTTGGGTTATTTTCATTTTTCTACTGCTGTGAATTATTCTGCTGTGAATATTCATATGAAGCTTTCTGTATGAAGTAGTGTTTTCATTTCTTTGGGTGTATACTTAGGCATAGAAATGCAAGGTCATATAGTTCACATTGGCAAAGCACCTGCACTATTTTAGCCTTCCAGCTACAGTTTGGAGAGAGAGAGAGAGAGAGAGAGAGAGAGAGAGAGTGTGTGTGTGTGTGTGTCTATGTACGCGTATGTGTGTGGTGCTGGGGATGAAACCCAGGGCCTCATGTTTGCTAGATGAGTGCTGTATCACTGAGCCATATCCCTACCTTCAATTTTCTGGCTTTGATATAGGCATATTAGTGGCTGTGAAATGGTATTTCACTGTGGTTTTAATTTGCATTTCCCTAATAGCTAATGCTACTGAATATCTTTTTGAATAATAGTAACTGATTTTTGCTTTTTGAGACAGGGTCTCAATATGTAGTTCAGCCTGGTCTTGAACTCACCTAGCAGGTAGCTCCTCATAAACTCATGGCAGTCCTTCTGCTTCAAATTCCTGAGTGCTAGGTGTGTGCAGTCACATCTGGTCTAATAGCCCCTTGTTTACCTTTGGGGAAATACATATTCAGAGTCTTCCTGAAAGTGTTTTTATAAATGTCCAGAAGAGAGAGTACAGTTTATTCTCTCTCTCTCTCTCTCTCTCTCTCTCCCTCTCTCTCTCCCCCTGCCCTCTCTTTTGCAGTACTGGGATTGAACATGAACCCTTGTGCTTCCAAGGTAGGCGTGGTACGACTTGAGCTAAATCCCTGGCTCACACTTTCTTTTCCTGCCTCCCTGCCACCCTGTCTGCCTGCCTTCTTTCTTGATCAAACCTAGGACCTTGCACCTCATGCTTTTGAGGTAGGCATAGTGCTACTGAGCTAAATTTTTGTCCCAAGAACAGAGTACTTTAGATTAATACTGCTCAGAACTTGTATGTTGTAAGCTAATGACTGTCTCGCTCCCTCTCTCTCTCTTTCTTTTGGTTCTAAGGATCCAGTTCAGGCCTGGTGCTTGCCAGGCAGGCACTGGTGCAGCTAAGGTAAATCCCCAGTCTTTGGCAAATAACTTTCTTAAAAACAAAACTATACATACAGAATACAAGCCACTCCCTAGTTTTTGTTATTAGTCAACAGATTGCTTTAAAAGTTTGTAAATTCTCTGAATTTTCTTTCTTCCTCAAGGATAAGTAATAGCCAGTCCATACTTACACTAATGGATCACTAAATACTAGGGACATCTACCATATAAGGCTCTATGCCAGTCATTGTTGCTAGATGTTTGCCCACAGGGTGCTAGAGAAAGCAGTTCATAAGTAGGTGCTGACTGCTACAGAATTACCCAGGAAGAATGGGGGTGGGAGGAAGCCACTGGCTGTTAGAACAGAGTTCCCGTTGACTTAGTGCTACCAGTCACTCTGTCCTGTGGGAGCTCACAAAGGAAGAACCAACCAACTGCCCATCTGGAGAATGGCAACAGACTGGAACCCGGAAGCAAGACCTTTTCCTGAAATGTCTCTCCTATGCCCCCTACTGACAAAGTTTACTATTGTGTTACCTGGAGCAGGAAAAGTACAGGCCCAGACTCATGGGAATTGAAAGCACTCGATCAGCAACCAGTGTGGAGATGGCAGTAAGTGCTGTAGGAGCTCAAAGAAGGCAGAGAGTACTGGTTATGACAATAAAGGAAATAGTATGTGAGAGAGCTTGTCACAGAGAAAGTTTTATTTATTTATTTGTTTATTTATATTGTTGTGATGGTGTCCTGCCATCACTTAGACTGGCCTTTATCTCACTCTGTAGTCAAGGCTGGCCTCAGACTTGATCCTCTTGCCTCAGCCTCCCAAATCCTGGAATTACAAGCACGTGTTACTATGCCAGGTCCTATATTTTTTAAATCAAAGATGATACACTATCTATATTTAGTATAAAACAATGTATATTCATTTTAGAAAAATTAGAACATAGACAAGCCTGTTTGTTCATTGTCTATATTCAAGAGAAAAGTGGGAAAAAAGAAACAGCCTGTTGTCTGCAAGCAGGTACAGTGTTAAGAGCTTGATAACAATGGCCACATAGTGGATATAGCAGGGAAGGAAAGCTTTTCACACTAGTGCTTGATGTTCCTTTTGTATTTGTTAGCAGGGGAAAAAATTGGCTTTGAAATGTAGTGATACTAATAAACATTATGGCTACTTTGAAGAGCTTTCTACCTGTAGCTTTCCTACTTTTTTGTTGTTTAAACTTTAGGGTTTATTTGTATAACTCTTTAAAAAGTTGTCAGATAGACACTAATATTATTTTGATGTTCTTTAAAAGAGCACTGCGAAGAGATTTTCTGATGGAATTTGTATCTTTTTTTTTTAGGTTTTTGAGACAGGGTCTCGCTTTGTGGTTCAGGCTGGCCCTGAGCTCAGCCTCAAACTCACATCACAGTAATCCTGCTGCCTCTGCCTCCTGAGTGCTGGGATTACAGGCGTGAGCCACCACGCCCGGCACTGTGGTATGTGGTACTGGTTGCTGCTGGGCATGAGTCTCCACACCCAGTATTGTATGTGGTTACCGGGTTCAAACCCCGGCCCTTGCGCTTGCAAGACAGGCACTGGAACCACTGAGCTATATCCCTGGCCTGGAATTTGTGTCTTTGAAGTCCATCTGGTTTTCTTTTCTTTGTCCAGAGATTTTCATATGAGTGTTCATAGAGACAGCATTCTAGCTGCTGTGGTGGTGATCACATACATGAGAATATTCCTCAGAAGTTGTGGAAATGTAAATTAGGACCACTAGCAGATAGCATTTTACAACTCCTACATTGCCAGGAATTAAGAAAAAATGAAGTATTAACAAGGAAAGAAAATTTTCTTTCTTTCTTTTTTTTTTTTTTTAAGGTTTTTTGAGACGAGGTCTCACTTGGTGGTTCAGGCTCGCCCTGAGCTCAATCTCAAACTCAGCAATCCTTCTGCCTCTGCCTCCTGAGTGCTAGGATTACAGGTGTGAGCCACTACACCCAGCATTGTTGTATATAGTTACCAGGGATTGAAACTGGGACCTTGCACTTACAAGGCAGGTGCTGGAACCACTGAGCTAGATTTCTAGCCCAACCCCGTTTTTTTTTCTTATTTTCTTTTGTGGTAACAAAGATTGTTCTCAGAACCTTGCACTTGCCAGGCAGGTGTGGTGCTGCTGAGCTAAATCTTTAGCCCACCTTTTTATTTTTAAGACAGTGTTCTGCTAAATTCTTCATGCTGGCCTCAAAGTTGAGAACACAGAACAAAAGAATATGAAAATTCTCAGCCATTACCAGTTTACATTCAGCTCTGTTCATTATTTTTGTCATTATCTAGTTCAGTTGTACAGCTAAACAAGGTTCAGATGTCGGCAAATGAGACATACAATAGTTGGTTTAGTGAACAGTGGATTGTTAGTTGGGTTTCTGTGGTACATTTGGTGTTCTGTTACAAGTGGTATTCATTTACTTACGCTCCTGATTTTAAAGTTGTATCAACTATATAAAACAAGATATATTCAGAGAGGCCAGACTTTTAACTCTGTCCTCCCTCCATTTTGTCCCTCCTCCCCCTAAAATAACTTAAAAAATCCTATAGGTCCTTATACTCCCACACAAATGGTAACTATGGGTGGGTGATGGTAATAGATCTGTTAATTTGATTGTGGTAAAGTTTGTACAGTGTCTATCAAATCATGCACACTTTCTACATTTTTGTCAGCTAGACCTCAAGCTAGAAAGTCTTTATGATTTAATCTATCCTTTTAAAAATAAACACAAAAAATTTAAAAAGTGAATAAATACAAGCTTGTGTAGGTATGTATGTGTTCCTAATCCAGTTGCCCCATCCCTGGTACCAGTAGGTAGCATACCATATCTGCATCTCCCAACAGCATCCTGCACTTTCACCAAATAAACCCTGAAGATCATCCCTCTGCAACAGTGTGAGGAATGATTTTGTTGTTGTTTTTCTTTTGTGGAGGAGAGAGAGATTGTGTGTGCATGTCCTTGTGCATGTGTGCAGGGTCCTGCCCTCTCATTCGTATTATAGCTTCCTAGTACTTCAGTGTGTGAAGTACCATAGTCCAGTCTCTTCAGCCAGTCTCCTAGTATGGACATTGAGCTGCTCTCATTAGTGCCTGGTGCATATGTCTTTTTGTATTTTTGCCAGTGTATCTTTGAAATAGAGTCCCAGTAATAGGGTACGTGCATCAGGGAATATAATCTATCTATCTTTCTTTCTTTTTCTTTCTCTCTCTCTGTCTCTCTCTCTTTGCTTCTTCCTTTCTTTTTTTTTTTTTTGTACCAAGGATTGAACTTAGAACCTTGAGATTGCAAGGCAGGCACCAGAACCACTGAGCTACACCCCTGGCCTGTATAATCTGTAGTTTTCAACATTACGTTATACTACTTTCATCTGAAATGAAAATCATAGATTATTAAACCTAGCATCACACAATTTCAGGGGGAAGTCAATATAATGCCCTACCCATGATAGAAAAAAGGAAGGAAAACAATTTGTAAATACTTGATCACAACTATACTAAGACACTAAGAAGTCCTTAAGTCAGAAGCTTGAACAGACTTCTTGGTAAAATCTTCTTAACAAAGCAAAGTACAAACTCACCTTTGTTTACGTAGAATCGCATCTGAAAAAAGTCGTGTGTGTGTGTGTGTGTGTGTGTGTGTGTGTGTGTGTGTGAGACAAGGTCTCACTGTGTAGCCCAGATTGGCATGGGATTTGTACTGATTGTCGTGCCTCAATCTCCCTAATGCCAGGATTATAGGGGTGGGTCACTGTGCCTGGCAGACTCAATTTTAGTTTTCCTCTTTTTAATAGAAAAATTCAGAGCTGTAAATGTTCATAATTGCCTCACATTCTGCAGTGTTTTTGATGTTATGGTGAAATATATAATATACGCCAATTTAGCCATCTTTAGATGTATAATTTAGTGGCATTAGTCATTACAGTCATAGCATTGTACAATCATCACACCTATTTCCAGAACTTTTTTGTGATTCCAAGCAGAAACACTATATCCATTAAACAAAAACTCATTTCATATTTTTTTCTCAGCCTCTGGTAACCTCTTGTACTTTGTGCAAATTTTAACACTTAAAAATTCTAAGCATAAGAATTTCCCTCACTAATTATTTTTTGGTACTGATTTCCAAATCTATTGATTTTTTTTTTTTTCTTACAGAGTAAATAATTTCAGTCTTCTGGGAAATTTTCTTTGCTTCAGAATGCATTTTTTCTCATTTAAAATGATGATTTGTTGGATCTTCACTTAGTGGTGGCAGCTTCTGCTCAACATCCTGCAGGTACTTCACTGTTGCTGGCATTCTGGTTGAAAGCAGGAAGTCAGCTGCTGTTCACTTGCTCCTCCTGTGAAGTTTGTCTTCTTTCCTCCTTTGGGTAACTTTAAGAGCTCTTTGTCTTTGATGTCTTAATGTCATTGTAATTTGTCTTCTTATAGATTTTTTTCTTTTGAGACAGGGTCTTGCTAGGTAGTACAAGCTATCTTTGATGAACTCTTTAGCCCAGTCGGATCTTTGAACTCATGGTGATCTTCCTACTTAAGCCTCTCAAGGGCTGGAATTACAGGCATGATCTACTACATCCAGCTTGTATAGTTTACTTTTTTTCCTGCTTTGATATGTTAAATTTCTTTAATGTAAAGATTTGTGTTTTTCTTTTTTTCTGGTATTTTGAGACAGGGTCTCACTTTGTAGTTCAGGCTGATCCTGAACTCACTGTGTAGCCCAGGCTAACCTCGAACTCTCAGCAATTCTGTTTTTGGCTCCTGAGTGCTGAAATTACAACTATGCACACCACCACCTCCAGCCCTGTGTCACTTTTTACTTTAAATGTTGAGTTTTAGTTTTCAGATACTATTAACTCTTTTTCTCTATATATATGTTTTTAATTCAGATCTTTATTGATGCATTATATATAGTTCTTGTGTTGCTGCCTTGTAATGTAATGAGAAATTAAAGCTTACCCGTACAAAATGTCAGTAAAAATGCAAGTCCAACCTGTGCTTTTAAAACATGTCTTTTTCTTTGAGTGAGTAGTATAGACTCCTGTAATTCCATCATTTGGGAGGCAGAGGCAGGAGGACCGCTGTGAGTTTGAGACCAGCCAGGGCTACATAGTTTAAGGCCAGCTGTATTACAAAGAGAAATCCTGTCTCAAACAAACAAAAGTATGTGATTTCTACTTGAATTGAATGGTTTATCCTAGTAGATTAAAAGAAATTTAATAATTTTCTTGAGTTGGACTGACTGGTTCCAGATACCACTACTTTTTAAAAATTTTGCCATATATTTAGCTACTCCTAGCCTCCTGTTTAGACAATTGAGGAATTGTTTGTGTTTGAATCGTGTCATGGTTAAACAATAGGTCTGTTCGAAGAGTACAGTGTGTTTTGGGCACACTTTCTGTTTTGCCTACTTGTTTGTTACTAAAAAGTAGCAAAAAGTGTTTGAACAGATTGAAGAAAGGGACTATTTACTTACTGAGTTTTAAAAAATATTTTTGAGTAGTATTGGAGCAAAATATGAGGTATTTTGTCTTGAATTATTTTTGTATTGTTCCTAGTAAAATATAAGATAAACATAACCTTATCACAACCTTCTTTGGCACTTTCCAGGAGTTTGACACTGTTAATAGAAGCAGTATATACACACAGAATTGCTTTATGGGAAGAGAAATCTGAGGGAATAACTCAGCAGTGATGGAAAAGCACCATACAAGTCTTTCCAAAGCTGCTTTTGTTAACAGGGTAATTTATATGTCATTTGGTGAAATACAGTTTGGTAAAAGAACTAATAAATTCAAGAGTAATAGTTCTTTTGGAAACAGCATATGATACCATGGATTAGTGAATTTGCTGTCTGATACATGTGAAGTCCCTGTCTGTAGGGTGCTTGACATCTGGGGCAGGAAAAATTTACTAGCTAGTGATATACAGTTATAATCTAAAGCCAAGAACAGTTTGAGTTCTGTATTAGTATAAGTGAGAAAAATGAGCATGAAACCAAGAGTTGTTAGGACACTTGAATTTTGTCTTGGTAATTAATTCTGTGTGATTTTAGGTAAATCAACTACTTTTTGGTGGGTTAGTTTATTCACTTACAAAACAGAAGATTGAACAAATTAATTTTAATCCTTTGTGATTTTAATACTCCTTGAATTAATTTTGTAGTGTAACTCAAGTAACTCTTCCTTGAATAGGAAGAGAGAGAAATGACCTTACCTAGGAAATCTTTTATATGGAGTCTTGAAAGAGATGATGGGGTAGATAAAAAGATGGAGAAAAATTAAGAATGAAGAAATAAATACACAGTTAAGGCCAGGAGAGTATTTAGCATATTTGGGGAACGTGAAGCTTAGGGCTGTGTGGTGCATTTGTGAGAAGAGATTGACTCAGTAGTTTGGAATTGAGTGGCCCTAAATGCCAGAGTTTATCCTCAGCTTGTAAATTAATAGGCAGCTGCTGAGGGAGGTGTAGCCAGGGAGTGATATCATGTGTTATTTTTAGTCAGCTTTGTCCATGGTGATTAAAGTATGTTTCACCAATTCCAATTTCTTTTCTCTAACCAAAACAGTTGGTACTTGAGGAAAGTGGATAGAACATCTTCTAAATTCTTCAGCTCACAGCTAAGACAGAGATTGAGTCAGAGAAATCCTGAAATGAAGTCCCAGCACCCAGCTAAGCTGGCAGCAGAGGTGTTGGTATTGTATCAAGGTTGCACTTGTCTTTAGTATTCACTTAGGTGGTGTGGTACTTGGAATCATTGCCATCTTGTTTGTCATCTCGAATAATTTCACTAGGAACATCTATGACTTATGCTTAATACTAAATATGAATTTTGTTTAGGCAAATGTTGATGCAGTTTCCTTGGCATACAGCTAATTTCAATGTTATAGTCATGAAAAAGTTCTGAAGCCGATGCTTTGGTCTGTTTTTGACTAAATCTGTACAGGCAATTAAAATATTATTATGCAGTATATTAAACCTGAGCAGAAGAAAATAATTTTATGATGACCAAAGGGTAAGAAAAGGATGTATTCTGAAAGTTTCTGAGTAAGTAATGGGCTTGCATGTGTTAGTTACCTTGCATTTAAGCAGCATTTGGTGTCTGGCTTACCCGCAGAAGCCTGACACTGCAATGGAAAACAGTGTGGTCAGAGGTTGCACATGTACATGTTTTCAACCATGTGAAGCAGTGAGTAGATTTTTATATCCTAAGTTGAAAATGTTGGTATTGATTACTTTTCTCCTGTTAAAATGTGTAGAGTACAGGGTGAAATGAATGTGGATCTACTGCCACTTAGTACAATGTCAGAAAAAAATTTAGGTTTTGGGAGTGACATTAGTGAAAGTGATTTATTTTTATTGCAAATGAAATAACCAGTATTTGGAATATCTTTAAACTGCAATGAGCCATTTTTTCTAGAGAACCAATTCATAAACTTTATGCACGCAAATGGTTAAAAAAAAAAGAAAAGGAAACAAAGCTCATGTATATAGGGGGCAGGGGCTGTAGGGTGTGCAGGGAAATGGGGGAAAATAAGAATTAAGTTGGGTCAAGTACTGGTACAAATTCTCAGTGTCGATTGTGATCATGAAGTGTATATAAAATACCAATAAAATCAATTTTTAAAAATTAAAAAAAACAACTTTCTGCATGGGTAAAAGATCCATTCAAAGATGAAAAGAAATCAGTGGAGTAACAGTATTGAAAGTTTATTACTGTAGTTTCAAATTCCACAACTAAGATTTTTTTTTTTTTTTGAAACAGGGTCGTGCTGTGTAGTTCAGGGTGGCCCTGAGCTCACTGTGTAGCCTAGGCAAGCCTTGAACTCACAGCAATCGTCCTTTCTGCCTTCCATGTGCTAGGGTTACTAATGTGAGTCACCATGCCTGGCATTGTAGTTTGTGGTACCTAGTGCTGTTGAGTGTGAGTTACCACACCCAGCATTGTGGTATGTGGTTACCAGGGATTGAACTTGGGACCCTGCACTTGGGAGGCAGATGCTATATCCACTGAACTAAATCCCCGGTCCTCCACAACTGAAATTTGGGAAGGTTAGGTTCCGTGTAATAAAAGAGAATGTTCAGTTATCTGAAAGCTCTGGAAATTCTCCTCCCAGAGGGGGAAATAAAAGGAATGAAAAAATAATTATGTGCCTATACTAACTCCTCATATTAAATGTAATATTAGTACTGCAGACATGGACTAATACAAATTCTTAAAATATTTTTTCTTTTTCAGTTGCAAAGGTATGTAAGACTAGATATTTTTTATCTACTAGTCTTACTTAGACATTAGATATGCAGAAATATCAAATAATACTGATTGAGTAGAAAAATGTTTATCATTAAGATCTTAATATTTATGTTAACATGTAGTGAATGGGCTTTGTTGTTTGTAGGTGAATTAGATATTTAAATACTTTGATTTAATTTTTCATATAGTAAATATAAGTAAGTATAATCCTTACTAAACAAAACTTATTTGCACTCCTTAGTAATTTTAACAGTAATAAAAGGGTCTTGAGCCGAAATGTTTTGAGAGTTGCCAAGAAAATAAGTGACTTTAATAAGCAAGTATTGAGAATAGATATTGATAACAGTCAGAGCTAACATAATCTGAAGAAGTAGTTTTTGTCTTTTTTCACTGGTTTATGACCTCAGAAAAGATCTAGGTCAGTAGTGGCAAATTTATAGCTTGTGCGTTTTCTTAGAGAATGTTAATGTATGAATTTTTAAATTTTTTCCTAAAGTAAAACCTCAGTATTCAGGTTTATTACAGTGTTGGAACTTTGTGATAAATAAGTGGTTTTTGGATTGCAGTTTGGGCATTCTGAATAAAGCTTGCCAGCACTGACCTAGATCATTTTTATTTTCTTCAGTGTCTAGAGTAGAATCTTTAAAATAATAATAATAATAATAATA
>PVIR01023444.1:0-27025 GCA_004026965.1 Petromus typicus | reverse complement strand
GTGTCTTTCTTAGAGGTGCATCAAGGCCAGCAGTGTCTTTGTCATATAGGGCTCCTTGAGGGTGCAGTATGGTGTCAGGTATAGCTGAGGACTTGGAGTGGGCTTGTTGAATGAATGAGAGATGGAGCAGCAGGTAAGCGGAAAGGCAGTGAAAGCCTTGGCAAAGACTGAGGAGGTTTCTGTGGGAGCAGAGGAGACAGGCACAGTGATGAGGCTTTGTCTTGGCTACCAGTGTTCCTGGGAGCCCCTGCGTGTCCCTGTCCCTGCTTCCCCACTGGGAAGGACAGGAGGGACACTCAGCTCCTGCTGTGTGCAGGAAGCACGCCCTGACATTAGCTCCTCAGATCTGAGATGGCTAGCGTGGTCTGCAGGCTGGGAGGTGACACTGGTGGAATCTTGCTGGTGTCCTCAGCAAGGTGTTGGTCTCTTTGACCATGATAATGAGTGCTGGGACCTGGGTGCTGCCATCGTGCTCGGCTGTTGAGGAGCTTCTGATGGGGACACACACCCAGGGATTGTGTGTGTTGCTGTGCAAATCCCACTCTAGAGGAAAGGGGACCTGTGCACATCCTTCCAGCACAGTCCTCCAGCGGGGAGCGACCCAGTCCCTATGGCCCCCTCAAATGGGGAGCATACCTCTTTCCTATGAGAAGACAGACGCCAGGGTGCGTGGACAGCGCAGGCTGTACTCCCTGTGGAAGACTTCATGATGTGTAGCCCTGCATGAGCACACTGTCAAACATTAATAGTGCAGCTATTTTTTGATAAATAATAATGATCAATGCCCCCAGGACAATTAAAATGCCATCACAAGTGTTGACATTATTCTCTTGTGTAAGCAGAGCTTTGCTGAGGGACAAAAGGAGACTAACTAGAAAACTAACAAACATCAGGACTCAGTAGGAGCTTCCTTCTCCCCATAGCAGAATGGGGTCAAGTGACACTTCATATACGTGGAGTTGCTCTGCCTCTGCAGGCAGCACCCCCATCTTCTCATTGACGCGCACAGTGGCCTGAGGTGGGTAGACTCGAGGCGTATTTACACCTCGGAATTGAGTCGCTCTGGGGGAGCAGGAGGAGAAGGAGTGAGAGCGTGCAGGCGTGGGCATGGGCAGGGCCCAGTTTCTTTACATTGCTTCCACTTGGCAGGTGGTGACAGATTGTATTCTTGTTTCCAATCCTTCTTTTCATCCTTACGCATTGTAGAAGTCTCATTTGTGTCTTTTGTCAAGTGCTTTTGCTATCTTCCTGCCCAGAATAGATGTCAAGTTTTGGGGTTCCCCTGGTGCTGGTGTGGTCAGTTGTCTGCAGTTGCATCCAGAGCCAAGTGGCTACTGACTTGTACCCACAAAGAGGAAAGAAAGTCCATCCTTGTTCCAAGTGTGAGATTTCTAGAATTGCTTGTTACATAGTATAACTAGTATAGTAGACAGGTTCTCCTACTGGAATACATCTGAGCTCCCCCTGCCTAGCAGCTGGACTGAGGTGACCGGAGGGAGAAGGAGGTGTGTGTGTGTGTGTGTGTGTGTGTGTGTGAGAGATTAGGGCCCAGGCCTGTTTGAGACATAGATGGTCAGTGCCACCAGGATCCAGGCTGGCGAAGGAGCAGTGAGCTGGCTGTAGCATCCTGATGTGCTCCTGTCCCAGGAACCAGTGATCCTGGGGATGTCCAGCCATCCCCAGAAACAGCCATTTGAGGCATAAGGAGACAGGAGCCCCAGCCTCATGCCAGGAAAACATAGCAACTGTCCCACACACATTGTTGCACCACTATGGTGGGTTAGTTTCTTAGGGGGAGTGGCCAGGTGGCTGCCCTCAGGGTCTACAGAGCCAGGCCACACTCAACATTTGATGCTCTATCACATTTTCTTTGTTTTCAACTATCATATGAAATCAATGTCTCCCTTCCTCTGGGCCCATCTTAGTTGCTGGTGGTGGTAGGGTAGACATGAAGGTTAGGGGACAAATTTTAGAGCAGTTCCCAGAAAGCTAACCCCGAGGTCAATTCACCCAAGCGGCATGGTGACAGTCTTATGCCCTACATGGGCTCATTTCATCTAGCTGCAGTCTGTAGTCCCTGGAGGCTGGGGAGGTGAAGTCTCCAGCTACAGGACAAGAGCAGGGGTAGGTGGGGACCAGCCCCAGTTACCGTGGGTGCAGTCACATGTACCCCCTGCTTGAGGGGGTCTCTCTGAGCACAGCTGGCTGCACCTCTGCTCTGCCCACTCCCTGCAGTGGGAGGGCATGGAGCTGACTGCTGGCTGGTCTCCATGGCAACAGCTGACGAACTGCATCACACTGTGGCAGATCTGTGAGCCTCGAGCTGCCTTGGAGTGTGAGTGGCTGGCGGAGACAGCAGGAACTGGAGGATGGAGCTGCAGGCTGGGGGCAGGGTGGGTGCCAGGGGCTCTCTCCTCCACAGCCATTCTGATGGTACTCAGTCATCTCCCAGTTGGCCCTGGTCCTGGAGGTGGGGTTTTGCTCTCCTCTGGGGAAGTTTATTTATTCCAAATATATCACTTTCCTGTTCTCCCTTTGTATTTTTCTGTGGTACTGAGGATGGAGCCCAGGATCTCCCAAGTTACACAAGCACCACCCTGAGCCACAGACCCAGCCATCCATATATGAAGTATTGACGTCCACTGTGTGCTGGTATGAGGGGATGGCAGTCCAGGGAAGAAGGCAGAAGTTTGCAGGCAGGTCCTGGCTCCTAAGACTGACTACAGATGGAGGGGGTTTGGGACACAAAGCAAAGCCCCAGGGGGAGCCCCTGCCCTAGGCTTGGCAACAGTGACACTCAGGGAGGAGGATGTCTGTCTGGCATCCTAAAGATCAGACAGGGAGTCCTGGGTAAGAACCGCAAGGCAAAGGACTCCTGTGTTGGGTTCAAGAGATCCAGATGTTGGGGGCAAAAACACCATGTGTGAAGGACAAGGGGATCCAGATGTGGATTTCAGGAGATCCAGGTGTAAGACTGAAGGGATCCAGGGATCCAGATGGGGGAGGCCAGGGATCAGATGGGACAGGAAGCCTGAGGTGAGGGCCAGAGGTCTTGGAGTGAGGAAAAGGGATCGAGGGTAGGAAGTGGGGAGAGCCAGAGAGAGATGGGGATGGGCAGAGAGAAGGAGGGGAGAGAAGCTGAACTCCTGAGGAGGACAGCATGGGGGAGCGGGGCTGGCCCCGGGCCCCACATCAGTAGGGCAGCGGAAGGAGCGCCCCAGGCCAGACACGGACTGGGGACCTTTACCTAGATGAGGAAATAGGCTCATGTCACCTCTACTGGGTAGAGGAGGAGTTGGACCTTCCCTACCCAAGTGCCAGGCTTCTGAGGCTGAATGTGGGATCCTGGGGAAGAGTGGCAGGGGATGCCTTTCTTGGAGATCTCCAAGGGGAGCTTCTTGGCCTGAAGGTGAGATCACAGAGTGGGATCCAGTCCTGGCTCTAGGCTGTTTCAGCACATCCAGCTTCATGACTCCTGTTACAGACCCTTGTGGGCTCTCCCACCTCCGCAGGCAGGCTGGCTCTGCAGGCAGGTTGTGACATCCAGAGCTCTAGCCACTCAACCGAACAGTCTGAGACAGAATCTAGTGTTACCAGTCCTCCTACGACCCATTTGTTTATTCACAGAAAGTCTAAAGGGAGCAGGAGCCTGGACTGTGCAGAGATACTGTGTGGAATAAGCCAGCCATGCCTGTCCCTGGGGGCTCCATATTTAGATAGAAGTTCTTTGGCTGAGTGCTAGATAAACAGCTTATGTCACCCTCTCGAAGGAGCCAGCAGGAAATCCCCTGGTTCCTGGGTTGGTGAACCCGACAGGAGAAGAAGCGACCAGAGCTCCTCTGGTGGGTGGGGCTTCTGGCCTGAGGGAGACCTGGAGCAGGGACAGCGAGATGAACACATCCTGTGCAAAGGCTGCATCTGTGACCTGGGGTCTTCCTGGCACACCTGCTGTGCCCGGGTCTATGCTGGGGAACAAGAGCAGCCCCTGCAGTGTTAGTGCTGGGCTGTAGGCATGCTGTGCTGTGCTGTAACTGTGGGTTTTTCTGCAGTCTTCCTGCCCCACCCCTGCAGGCCCCTCACCCACCTGTACTTGTATATAAGTATAAGCAGTTGCACACATGTATATCGGCACACCCATTCCTACATACATCCATTTGCACACACATATACACTTGCACACACTGTATTTGCAGACACATGCTAGCGACTTTTTGCAACAAGTTTCTGTTTTCCTACACCATGCACCCATCCACACCAATATGCTTGCATAGGTGCATTTGTACACACCTGTACACTCTTGTACACATGGGCACATTTACACACTGCACAATGTATAACTTGCTCATATAGCAAACTTAAATGGATACACACACACACTGTAGTGCACATAGCCTCTCTGTCTCCTGGTTGCTCTCCTCTTGTCTCCCCACCTGCTGGCCCCCTGGAAGGGGCCTGGCCTTTGTCGCACCCCTCTGACTTTCTGCTTGTCAGTCTACTTCCTCAGTGCAAGAGGCTTCCTGAGGAGGCTGACATCTCCCCCAAGGTGGCCACAGCCCAGCGGAAGTCTCCGGGGGTGAGGCTGAGAGGAAACCAATTGGCTTCAGCTTTGGGTCCCTCCGGGCTGCAGGGAGGTGTGTAGGTTTGAGGAGGATTTGGGGGAGGGGTGCTCTAGCTGTATCCCTGGGCTCTTCAGTCTCCAGGACGAAACCAGGCCTCTTTATCCAGAAGGGGACCATGTCACCTGGTTGTCCTCAAGCGTCAGGGGCTCCCTGATGCTCTTCATCTGGGTCTCCGCATCTTGCTTCCTGTTCTTCTTTCCCTTTGGGTCTTGTGAACGGCTTTTGTTGGGTAGACAGCCCCTCTTCCTCAGCTTCTCTTTAGCCTGGGCTGCAGACCCTGCTGATGCAAGTGGTGCCCTTTGTATGTGGGGGTGACCCCTGGGAGATAGCCCAGCCCCCTTGGCTTTTTAGCCTGATGGGCCTCTGCCCCAGGGAGAAGCCTGGGCTCAGGCCAGAGGGCCTGGGAATTTCCTCTCCTGGGTCTGTCGAGCTCTCTGAGAGGTGTGTGGGATACACACTCTCTACCTCTGAGTCCTGCTAGTGGGGCCCAGAGCTACTGTCCTGGCACACAGAGGAAGGCCTGGCCATCGTGGCACTGAGCTTGGGACGCAGTCCTTGCTACACGTCAGCTACGTGCCTGGCACTCTTCTAAGTACATCTGAGCGGCATGATTGTAGCAGTTCAGAGGCAGTGCTGTTAGTGCCCAGGTGCATCCAGCTACTCTCTTGGCCACACAACCAATATGCCGTTAATGGATTTGACGTGATCTGAGCCTGGCAGCTCCAGGGCCCGTGTCTAACCACCGAGCCATAAATTGCTGCAGAGAGGTGAGGCTCACTGGCAGTGCACCGCTCTAATCCCAGAAAAGCAACTGCTAGCAGCCCTCTCACCTTGTGGGCACGTGGGCCCAGCCCCAGACTTTGTGGTGGGTGGCCAAGGAATGGCCCTTCCTCCAGGAAGGGCCCAGGCAGGGTTTTCCCAAACTGGCTCTCTCTCAGGTGTGATCCTGACTTTTCCCATGTGCATAGGGGGAGGTGGCTTTCAGGGTTGGTTCAGGACAGAGGTGGAAGGGGATGTGGGCGAAGGCATGTCGAGGTTTCCTGAAACACTAAGCTGAGCTGGTGTCCTGGGACAGCCTGGAGCAGGTGCCAACCAGCTCTTCTGTGTGGCTGGTGGAGGTGAGAGGGAGGACCAGTGATGACCTGAGTCTCTGGGGCATGAGGCCTCCAGGGAGGTCTCCGTGCCACTGTGGACCTCAGGCTTGTGTCTTCAGGTGGGGAGAAAATTTCCTGTGGGCATCGAATCTCCCGTCCCTAGCATGGCTCCAACAGACACCAGCAGGGATGTTGGTCCTGCCCTCCTTGTTGCTGCAAGGTTGAGCCCAGTCTCACCCGTCTCCCAGCCCCCAGCCTCGCCCGTCTCCTGCCATTAGGCCCAGGTATGCTGGGGACCCTCCGGAAGCAAGGTGGCAGAAAGAGGAACCTCCCAGGTGAACAAATTGCTGAGCTCCAGACGTTCTTCCTAAGCCTCATTTTGGCTCCTTTCATGCTAACTTTCCCACTATTAAGAGCATTTTATAAAAAGAAGATGAAAAGACAGAGAAAGAAAGGGAGGATGAGAGGGCACGCGGGACACCTGCGAATCCTCTTGGCTGCCTGTGGCTTCTCGGGTCTGAGCTGAATAGCAGGAAATTGGAGGACGCTGGAGGGGTGCCCTGCGTTCCCACTCTGCCTTGGCAGAGTCAGGCAGGAAAGGGACAGGGATGGGGCTGGCTGGGCCTGAGGGCTGGGCCGCCCCTCTGCCTGCCTCCCAGCCCTGCTTGTGCCTGGCACATGCTGACACATGCTAATTTCTTGCTGAATAAAAGGAAAAAAAAAATCAGTGAATAGAAGGGGCATGATGTGCGTGGGGCTTCCAGCCCGCCTTCCTCAGGCGGCTCTAGAGGCAAGAAAGAGATGTGATTTGGTGAAAGATGAGCCTAGGCAGGTGAGGACAGCCCCATGCTGGTCCAGGTGGTGGCCTGGGGCACAGCAGTTCTGGGTGTGGTATTTCTGGAGGCAGGCCTAGGTTGCTGAGCTGCTCCTCCCCTTCTCTCCCCTTCCTCCCCCCGAGAGGTGCTGCTGGGTCTGACCCAGGAACATGCTGAGGAGACCCGAGGGAGAAATAGCAGCGTCAGAAAGGGGCAGCGCTGGGCACACTCAGGGCACAGTGAAATACTAGAGTTACCATCGAATCCATGTGACAGAATGAGGCCCAGCTATTGATGCCCTCGCTCACAGATGGACTCGGAAAGGGAAGAAGCCAGATGCCAAAGGCTTCCGGCCCTATCACATTCTAGACCCAGGATACAGAAAACACCAGCCATCCCCTGAGCCGAGACCGGGTAGGCTGTGGAAGCTGGCTGCGAAGGGTTGGGAGGAACTTCCTGGGATCCTGGAAACATTTGCTGCCTAGACTGTGGGCAAAGTTCTGTGATAGGTGCCAACACCCGTCGGATGTACGCTTCAAGTGTTTTGCCAAAGTGCATTGTACATCCATGAAACTGTTTTGTCTTGTTTTTTTTTTGTTTTTGTTTTTTAAAGCTACCATTCACTGTCCTCCAGTGTTCTAGGCATGAAATGGGCCTATCGCCGCAAGATCTTCAGTACAATCATGTCTGCCCTTTTAGAGATAGGGACACAGGCTTGGTGAGGCCCAGCAGCTCACATCCCGGCACGGGAAGAAAGGCTGGGCCTTCTGTGGGCTCTGCGCTCACAGGTGACTCCCTGCACAAGGCCTGACCTCCATGGCCAGCAGCCTGGCCGCCCTCCCCTCTAAACTCAGTCTGTCTGTCCATCGACTTCTTCCAGAAATACCCTCAAAGCCCCAGGCAGGACTCATCCCGCCTGTCCTAAAGGAAGACCCAGGTTTTCCTCTCTCCCTTTCCAGCTTCTCTCTTGCTCACCATCAACATACTGGCCAGTCTTCTTTCCTTTCTCCTCCAGCTCAGAGACACAAGGTGAGCTGAAAGAGCCGTTTGGGTGAGCTTTAGGAAGGTTTGGAAACCATGGAGACCGCGTGGACCGCCCCCAAGCTGCCGCCTGCAGGACGCCCCGCCCATTATAACGCCATTAGCCAGCGTCTGCACCCTCTCTGATGTGAGACGAGACTTCTATTTTCCCCTGTTGTAAACCTCTTTCCTTCTGTGCTGACTGGGAAACTCAAAAATCCATCCAGGGCCAGAAGAAGCTGGCCCTTGAGTACAGTTCAGTGGAATGAAGATGCAAATCGTTTTTTTATTTTTTATTTTTAACTCTGTGATGTTTTAGGCTCAATTCCTGGTGTTCTGTCCTTCATTCCAGATTTTCAGTGATAGAGGTCGCCAGTGGAAAATGTGATTCCGACAGAGAGGGTGCTGGCTCCTTGCAGGGCTCCGGGGTTGACGTTCTTGGCTGCCTGGGCTCTGCTACAACTCTGGGAAGCCCGAAGCCCTCTGAGGGCTGAGAGCCGGGCAGGGTCTCAGCACAGTCTTCAGCAGGAAGGGACCTTCCTGATGGTGCTGGAGCGGTTCCGAGCCCCACAGGCAGCAGCCTGGATCATCCTGAGTTTTCTTTTAGAGAAATGTGTTGCGCAGGTGAGTCATTATCCTCAGATGTTTCCAGGTTCAGTTTTTCTGCTCTCGCATAGACTTTGCCAGCTGAGCTCCCTAACCTCAAAATCCAAAGTCTAAAATGCTCCCCAATTTGAAACTTAGCCAGGCTCAGTCTGCATAGATTCAGGTCGGCTCCTAGATGTCGGTGGTACCTCTCACCTTCTCCTTCTTCTGAGTAGGAATGATAGTAAGAGCCTCTTACATCAGACTTTGCCCAGGCTGCTTTTTCTCTCCTGCATCTTCTTTCTTTCCAGCAGTGCCCTGTAAAATTGGCTAGCCAGGTGTTTCTCAGCCATGCTAGGGGAAAATGAAGAACCAAGAGTTTAGGCGGCAGGACTGAAACTGGGCACAGAGCACACTGCTCTCCACCCAGGCTCTGCAGGCTCATAGGCCCGCTGGTCCAATGGCTGAGGCTGTGGGGGCCTTTTCCTCGCAGGCTCAAGACTTGATACCTGGCTGAGAAGAACGCTTTAAAGTAGTGACAAGCGTGCCCAGCTCAGTGGAGAGCCGATGAACATGGATTCTCTTCCCAGCACACGCCTGTTCCTGTCTTCTCTTTCTTGGTTAAGGCTCCGCCCTCACTCCTATGGCTTGGAGATGATTAGTCCCGAAGGGTTCGATGCTGAAGGCTGGTCCCCAGTGTAACGCTGCTGAGAGTGCGAGCTGGATAGGTCACTGTGAACGGAGGCCCACAGACTGGGGGTACATTAGATCTCTTGGGTCTGGGGAGGTTACCTTAAGAGTGGGTTGTTATAAAGTGAATTTGGCTTTCACTGCTTGGCCTCTTGATGCCTCTCTCACTGTGTGATCTTTCTCTTGTTGTGCTTCTGCCATGAAACTCCAAAACAGGGTGATAAATAAACCGCTTTTCTTAAGGTATTTTCTTAAGGTATACTTCAGGTATTTTGTTACAGTGACACAGAATGGAGTAAGACATCTGCTGAGCCACTGACGTTATGGTAATGTCTCTGGTGACTTTATTTTTGCTTATTAACTCAGGATTCTCTGGGTTTCCTGGATTCAGCTGGAGGGTCTTCTGGCCAGGGCTGTGGCCATTAAACCTAACTAATGAGATCAGAGTCCCCAAGATAACCTCACTCACACAACTGGCATTCAGCAGTTGGGTGGTTTAGCCACGGCTGCACATCTGAGAAGCCACATACATTCTAGGCTGGGCTTTGTTCTGAGAAAGAGGCTCTCTAAAAGGCTACTGTAGGAAAGAGGATGCGGAAGCTGTGGCCCCTCAAGATGAGACCCAGAACTGACAGTGTCCCCTGTTATGGCCAGGGTCAGGGCTAGGGGCAGCCTCCTTCTCTGCCAGTTCTCATCCTGCTGTCTCCCCTTCTAGACGTCTGTGATGCCCTCTCCTCCGTATTTTATCCACGCCTCTGCATTCTCCCATGCTGTCCCTCACCTGTGCTGAGGTGATCTGAGACCACCTGAGGCTCGCACCTGAGAGCAGGCCAGGGTGCCCAGTTCTCCTCCTGACATCCCTAGCAGACCCTGGATTAAGAATTCCAAAGTGCATTTTCCCTGCCCACCCAGAGAGGAATTCAGCATCCTCCTGCAAAGTTCTCTTTCCTGGTTTGATCCCCAACTCAGACCCCCAGACAATCCAGGTATTACTGGTTATAGAATAGATGCTACCTGGGTAGTCAGAAAAACAACCAGAAGTCAGTTAGAAAATAAAGGGAAAGAGTGTTGTGGTCCCAGGCTTCCTCTTTAGAAAAGAAGGAGGGAGCAGGCTGGTTAAGATGGAGATTTGGGAGCAGCCCCAGCTTAATTGGAAAACCACATTGGTGCAGGCTGGGGAGGCTTCAGGAATGGCAAACAGCTTCTCCCTACTCAAAGGAATTTTCTGGAAACCATAATGGCCGCCCTTCCTAACCACAGCCTGGTCTTTCTGGCAAGATTAGCACAAGCATGTGGTCAGGGTGGCCAGCCTGGAGCCAGCCTGGATATTCTGGCAGTCTGAGTTCCTTCTGTGTGGACAAGTGGGGGCTGGGATTCAGGGGAACTGGAGGCACCCGAGTTCCACTTTCCACTTTGGCCTGACCAGGGACAGGGCCCAGCTCCTCACCCACACCCCATGAGCTTTCACTTTTGCAGGGACCAAGGGATGGAGGAAAGTTCAGGGGAGGGGGAAGGAGCTCAGAGTGCTGAACGCTGGCTCTGTGGAGGATATTTTCACGTCCGTTCTCCCATCTCATCCTTTGAAAGGTCTGCTGTCAAAGAGGAAACGGGCTTTATGACCCTGTCCACGGTCACAGAGTGGAGGTACTGGGTAGTGCCCGGGTCTGTCTGAGTGCCCCTGGTGCTGAGTGCCATCAGGACAGGGCTGTCCTCAAGTGGGTGTGGCTGAGCTGGGTCTCCCTGTAGCATAGCCTGGCCCTCTCCAGCTCCCCCTTATGTAGCAGGACACTGTGCTGCATTGAGGTCCTGAGCATGAGAGAAGAGGAAGGTGTTGGGATCTGCGTGGCACCTGGCTGCACTGGAGCAGGCTGGAAAACAGAGGGCCACTCTGCCCAGGTGCCCAGGGTACCCAGGCAGTCACACACAGTCGAGTCACCCATGGGGTGTTACATAAGTGGTGTGATTGAGCTATACAGTGAATGTTCTTTACAGTAGGTGACACATTTCTATTAAACCGCCTTGGTTTCCTCCCTGTACCTCCAACACACTTACCCTCTTATTAGTCTATTTTCTGCAGCAGATCTGGAAATCCTCTTTCATGAGTGTTTGTACTTGTACTGTTGTGACTGCCTCAGTGACTGGAATAAATTAAAAACATTTACTTCTCTTGGTCATCTGACTTTGGGAAGGGCCAGAAGGTATGTGGTGCCAGGTCCAGTGAAGATGGTGGATGAAGACACACAGCCACGCTTTGATCAGCCTGGTCTTTCTGTTGGACAGCCCTTGGCAGTATTCATTGTGTATTTTATCTTAGCCCTTGAAAAGACACAGCTCGTGGACATTCACCATATATTCGATCGTACTGTCTATTTGCATTTTAAAAAGTGTGTTCATGGTGGAGGCCACAGTACTGCTGGTGGGGGCTGAGGGAGAAGAGGCAGGTGCAGCTTCCGCAGAAACAAGAGGTTTCTGAAGCGTCAACTCCACAGGCCTGCAATGGTGCAGAGACCTGGAAGAGGCCCCAGTTTCTGGTGTGGGCAGAGGAGGAAAAGGGCTCTTTGGGGGCCTCTTGCCCGTTCTGAGGAAGATGCCTCCTCGATGAGCATCTTTCCAGGGGGCTTGGGCTTCACAGCATCCCGGGTGCAGTGGGCATTGCTTGGAACACGTTTAGCAGAAGACGTGGGCACAAAGCAGAGAGGGTGCTGTCTCGCCTGTCCTGGGCTCTTCTGTGGTGGGGGCAGGGCAGGGCCTCCTCACCCCCTCACCCCCTCACCCACCCTCGTGTCTCCCATCTCAGCACACACGGCCTGAGCTCCGGCAGCCACGTGAGGACTGCCACGTCAGGCGCGGGCTTTCAGAGTTGCATCCTGTTTTGAAGTCTGTTTACTCTACAGAATTAATCTCTTTGATGCCTAGAGAAGAAAGATGTGCATTAAACAAAGCTGCACTTCTGGATTCCGCTCTCAGCCTCATTATCACTCTCCAGCTACGAACTGAGGAAAACCAGCAGCCAGGCTGGGGTCGCCTCTTCTCTGCATGTGGCTTCTACCAAGGCCCGTGGACACTCTGTAGCTCTCATTAGTTAATCACACACAGTGTCTCCAGACGCAAGACCAGAGCCTCAAAGTCCTCTGTGGCCGTGGGACTGAGCAGGAGACATGGTGAGGATTTGTGCTTTGTTTCCACCTGGGCTTTTCTCTTTTCTTTATTAAGACAGAGTCTGGTTATGCAGCTCCCACTGCCTTAGCTTCTGAGCTCTGGGATTACAGGTGTGTGCCACTGTGCTCAGCGTTCCCCCTGTAAAGACCCCATGACCCCTGCAATCCCTCTCAGGACATCTAAGCACCCTGTGTTCCCACCAGCCCCATGACCTGGGCTGCTTCTCCTCCTTGAGTGGTAACATTGTCACAGGCTGGACTGGGTCCCTTCCACCAACTTCCTGGTGGATGCCCTTCCCTCAGGACTTCAGGCTGAGAGTTTGGAGACAGGTTGTTAGACAGGTGACTGAGTTCAAACTAGGCCTTTGGGGTGCCTGAGCCCCATCTGACCATGGTCCTTCCAGGAAGAAGACATTGGGGAACAGAGAAACCAGGGTGCCACAGAGAGGACGTGCAGACTCGGAGGGGAGGGGTCTTCGGGGACACCAAGCCTGCCACACCTCGTCTTGGGCGGCCATGGTAGACTCGGACATATACCACCCAGTGCTCCTGGCAGCCTATAGTCGGGGTCCCGATGAGACAGTGCAGGTGAAGGTGCTGGGGAGCAGACCACAAAACACAAGTCTCTTGGGCCAGGGGTTTAGCTTAGTGGTTTCAGCACCTGTCTTGCAAGCTCAAGGACCCGGGTTCGATTCCCCGGTAACCACATACTATACTGGGTGTGGAGACTCATGCCCTGCAGCAACCAGTACCACATATCACAGTGCCGGGCGTGGTGGCTCACACCTGTAATCCCAGCACTCGGGAGGCAGAGGCAGGAGGATTGCTGTGATGTGAGTTTGAGGCTGAGTTCAGGGCCAGCCTGAACCACAAAGCGAGACCCTGTCTCAAAAAACCAAAAAACCAACAAAACAAAACAAAACAAAAAAACCCCACAAGTCTCTCCCATTCCTTTTATTCCATTAAGGAGAAAATCTCAGCTGAGATGTATTTTTAACACCCAGCTAATACTTATAACTCCTTTTTTTGTGTGTGGTACTGGGGATTGAACTCAGGACCTTGTGCTTGCCAGGCAGGTATGGAACTCTCCTTTAAAAAGAGAAAAAAATCAAAGATATGAAATTAACCATGAACTGCTATAAAGTGTGGTTTTTCTGTGATGTGGAGTACATTCATAGCACTGTGTGCCTGTCACTCGAGGCTGGTTCCAAGCATAGAACCCATGCACCCCTGGTATATTTCATGACCCCCAAGGAAACGCCGTTCTCCTGGACCAGTTGCCCTACATGCCCCCCACACTGGCCTTCTCTCCTCTTGGCCTGGCCACCATGACTTCGCTTTCTGTCTCTGGATTTACTTATTTTGAATATTTCATAGAAATACGGTCATTGTATAAGTGACCTGGTGTGTCTGGCTTCTTTTGCTAAGCCTAAGGGTTTCCAGGCTCCTCTGCACAGCGAGGGACATAGTACTTTATTCCTTTTCACGACCGAGTAGGAGTCCATGGCATGAGGAGGCCCTGTCACTTTATTTTGGCAGCCTTTGGTGGACATTAATGGGGTTCTTTTCTTTTGGTTACTTTGAATTGTGCTGCTACAAACATTAGTATGCAAGTATTGGGATATCTGTTTTCAATTCTTTTTTGTTGTTGTTGTTGAGACAGGGTCTCGGTTTGTAGTTCAGGCTGGCCCTGGGCTCAGCCTTGAGCTCATAGCAATCTTCTTGCCTCTGCCTCCCAAGTGCTGGGATACAGGTGTGAGCCACCATGCTCAGCACTGTGGTGTGTGGTACTGACTGCTGGTCAGCATGAGTGACCACATAGCATTGTTGTATGTGGTTACTGGGATAGAACCCAAGGCCCTTGCGCATGCAAGTCAGGCACCAGAACCACTGAGCTAAATCCCTGACCCAATTCTTTTGGATATATAGCTCATAGGAGAATCCCTGGGTCATTTGTAACTCTGTGTGTAAAATTTTGAAGAACAAAACTTTCTTTTTAATCAAACATTCAGATATTCACAAGCAAAAACACCCAGCAGGACTGAGGACCTTGACCCTTCTGTATCAAGGGTGGGACCCGGGGCCTTGCACATGCCAGGCCAGCACTCTACAACTGAGCTATGTTCCAGCCCTGAAGACTTTTTGTTAGTGATATTTATATCTACAAGATCAGAAAATCCAATTTTGGATTTTTGTCTGGAGCAACAACATTATTTTTTCTTTTAAAATAAAATTTACTTTCAAAAGACAGAGGATGAAAAACTATGGCAGATAAAGTCCAGGTAGGTAGGTGGGTAGGTAGGTTAGTATTTTTGTCTGTTTTGTTTATTCTTTATCACCAGTCCCTCAAATGGTGCTATTGGTTGAGAATCCTACAACTTGCTCATTTAGATCGTGGTTTATTTATTCTCTTCTTCAAACCTCAGTTTACCATCTGGAAATTGGAGTCATTGAGGAATTAAACATCCTGGTGCATGCACAGTGCCTCCTTAGGGACCATCCCTGTGGTCACCATTATCAGCTGCAGTGGGGAGGACCATGGGGATAGGAAAAGCGCAGGAACAGGGAGGAAGGAGACCTGGAAGCTCACCAGTCCTCAGAGTCGGCATTTTCATCCCCACTGGGGCTCGTCACACTGCCTTGTTATGTGGACTTCTTGCCCTGGTCAGAAGCTGCTGTAAAAAGAACACATTTACTTGAATCTTGAAAAGACACAACTCTTCAGCCCCAGCGGGAAAAGCCGGGGGCAGGGCTCAGGAAACCGGTCCTGTCTGTGTCTGTAGGAGAACAAGGTCAGCAGCAGATGGCAGAGCAGAATCCTGGCTGTGTCATCACCGAAAGCCACCCCACCCTTCTGTCTGGGACACTGGATCTTGCAAAAAATTCATCCTGCCATGTCCCACAAACACCAACCTCCCTACACTCCACCGTGTGAATTCAGCTAAATAGAAAGAGATTGCAGGGCTCATGGGGGGACCTGGGACACATGTCCTTGGGGAGAGAAAAAGTCACCAGCACTGCTGGTCCCATTGGTCCACTGAAGGAGTGAGACATTGAGTGTCTCACGGTGGGCCTCAGCACAGGGATCAACTAGAGATCCTTGGAGAGCAGCTCTTCAGAGAGACACAGGGGTGATTATGCTTCTCCATCCCTCCCTGGCTTTTTCCCAGCTCTGCTCTCTTGAAAAACACTTCCTGCCAATCTTGCTGTCCGCTTAAGTGGCCTTTCACGTTTTTCTCCTGCTGCTGGTCTGTGAGACTCTCGATAACCTCCCAGTGTCTGCTTAAAGGAATCTAGCAAGAAAGCCCCATCCCACCACCACACACATGCACATTGCCAACACCATATGCATACCCATCAGATGCACACATATATACACTGCATGCACCACACACACAATGGCATGGAATTCAAGCTGCCACTGTCTGACGCCTCACATCCCCTAACGCTGATCCTCTTTGCCATGTCTAGCTCCACAGCCTTTGGAGGTGGCCCTCTCCACACTCTTCTCAGAGCTCAGTTGAGGAGGCCTTGTTGGCTTTGTCCTTCCACCAGGGGCAGGGTTTGGGCAGCAGTGTGCCCTGGGGGCCCTCTCAAGCTTCCTGGCCTGGTGTCTCTGCTGGCCTCAGGCCCTCCCACACTTGAGGATCAGGTTGGACCCGGATGGGAGAACTGGACACTCAGGGCAGGATGAAAGGGACTTGCCGGCCCTGGGTGCATCTCTGGGAGCACAAATGAAAATGGGCAACTGTGGGGGTTGAACTTCCTCCCACCAGGTTGGTGGGTTGTGGTGTCACAGCTGGGTGCCACTTCTGTGGCCTCCTGCACAGAGCCAAGTGCAGGCTGGGCCTTTCACCAGTGTGGAGGTGTCCTCTCCCCTGTCTTGGCTTCAGTTTACTTACCTGGTCAGGGCACCAATCTCACTGTCACTGTATTGAAACCACTGGTATTTAGGAGTTATTGATGTGACCTGGAGGCCAAGCCAAGGTCACTTCAACACTGGAGTTATGGTTAGACAAGTGTCCAGTACCTGCTCTGTGCTGGCCATGCGTGGAAGCTGCTTAAAATGCAGAACTAACAGCTGTGCAGCTGATGACGCCAACAGACCTAGGGACTAACGCAATTGATGACAGTGTTGCTCAGAGGGGCCAAGATTAGATGAGGCCACACCATGTAGGGCCATGTGGGTGGCACCAGGGTCCCCCAGGCTGGGGAACGGGCATTGTCGCTATCATAGGGAAGAGGAGTGGCAAAGGCGGGGGGACAGGCTCAGAGAGGGCTGGTCTGAATGGAGGGGCTTCTCAATGCATCTGGCCTTGGCCTGGGGTGGTTGGGGATGGAGTCACCCATACATGGGGCAGTGGGGGTGGGCTCTGGGTGGACAATTTGTGTGAGAAAAGTACTTTTGCAGGTAAGTAGTTTGCTATCTCTAGAAACTAGCTAGACAGCTGGTTGTCATACACAAGACAGTGGAGACATAATGAAACGTGTTGTGTCAGGTTCTTAATCAATATGATGGCTATTTAATACTTACTTTTTAAACCAGTTTTAGGCCTATAGAAAAATTAAGCAGGAAGTACAGAGTTCTCACATTCCCTTCTCCCAAATATACACATAGCTTCTTCCATTGTTAATATCTTGTATTACTGTGGTACACAGTACCAATTCACACACAGACCAATTTTTGTTTATTAACTGTGGTCCCTTGTTTGCTCTGGAGCTCACTCTGTGTTCTACGTTCTATCGGTTTTGACAAATGCATAATGTCATGTGTCCACCCTCATTACAATGTCGTACAGAGTCATCTCCATACCCCCAGTCCTCCCCTGCAGCCTCTGAAAGTCACTGATTGTTAGTTTTTAAATCCAGTGTCTTCATACTGAGCTCCATCTCCGGCCTTTAACATTCTATTTTGATATGGATTATCTCTGCATCACTAAGTTGCCCAGGCTGGGCTTGTACTTTCCACTTTCCTGCCTCAGACACCCACAGTGCTCGGATTGCGCCACCACACCCGGCTCGCCACTGAACTTCTTCTGTCTCCAAGTCTGGGCCTTTCTCCAATCTGTCCTATTTTTGGGGTCAGACAGTATGTGGTCTTCAAACTGGCTTCTTTTGCTGGGCAATCTGCATTTAAATTTTCTCTTTGCTTTGATAGGTCATTTCTTTTTATCTATGCAGAATATTCCATTGCCTAGATGCACCACAATTTGAATAGAATGTGTATCCATTATTTTTTGAAGAATGATGAGGCCTCCCTGGTGACAGCAGGACTCCCTGCTGTGGTCTGGAAGCCTGGGGTGTAGTCTGGGGATACAGTTCTCGGGTGCTCCTCTGGGGCTGAGGTTGGTTGGATGGTGGAGGCAGAGGCACACCATTGGACTTGACCCATTGTTTTTATTCCCTTTTCTTGCACCTTGCGCCAACACTGCTGGCTGTCCTTGGCCCCTGTCACAAAGGTCTCTGTGGTGGTGGCAGCCAGGTCCAGCCTTCTTTAGCCCAGGCCTGTACAAAGCCCATGGCCAGTAGCTCCAAATCTGACTGCTTTGCTCCCCGCAGGAAGTATCGGCAGCTGTGAAGAGTCAGACACCTAGGAGACAGCGCTGCTTGGCTGGGCTGGGACCGGAAGTCTCCTTGAGGCTCTTCAGGCACCAGGGCCAGGCTTCTGGGCTTCCTGGGTCCCCAAGGTGGGCTGTGGGCTGTGGTGCGCTCTGAAGTTCCAATGTGCTCTGCTACTGGCCTGCTGCAGTTCTTTGTAGAATTATTTTTCTTTCCAGACTTAAACAAGATCCACCCAGTGTCTGAGACATGGTTTGCTGCTCCTATGAAGGCTTCTGGCCAAGGCGGCTCCCAGATAGGGCAGCTGCCTCTATCTCTCTTTAGCAGAGGCCTGGGCCATTTGGACAGTATGTGGGGTGTCTGTGCATGTGACTGCAGATGGGCTGTTCTTGGATAGCCCTCTTCCCACAGCCAGGGATCCAGGCCTCAAGGCCTCTGGTGAAACCCATGCTGCCACCAAACGTCAACACATTCAGTCACTGACTCTGGCCGCAAGGTGCCTGCTCATGGTGGCTGCTCTCTGGTTCCTGCATCTCAGAAGGGCTTCAGGTGGCCCCAAATCACCGAGAGCCAGGTGGCCTCCATGGAAGGACTACCTGTTCCATCTTCTCCCTGTTACATCCTGCTTTTCTCAGGCCCGCACAGAAGTCCCTCCCTCTGGAGTCCACAGGAGCAGTCAGTGCACAGGGAGATGGGACAGCTTCCCTCCTTCACAGCACGAGTGGAGTCTTCTTCTTCCAGGGAGGCAGCCCTAGTTTCCTGCATGCTTGAGAAGCAGGGATGAGCACAGCAGGCAGCCAGCCTGGGCAGGGCACCAATCTCATTGGCCAGCATGGCCCAGGGATGCTGACTGACAGAGGTCGTGCACCGGTAGGAGAGGAAATGGCGGCAGGATCAGCTTTCGGGTGCTCGTGCCATGCCGCGTTGCTGATATTACTTGCTCCAAGTCAGGTGCTGGCTTGCATCTCTTGAGTGCTCTGCCGGGGCCTGGAACTGCAGAAGGACTCAGGAAAGGGGTCCTCTCGGCTCCACCTGCATCTTTTGGGGCTCAGCTCCAGCGTGGTGAGTGGCCATCTGCTGTGCTCCACACCTAGGGTGCCGAGGCACTGAGAAAATGAGGTGACAGCCAGTGCTGGCCGAGGAGAGGTGGCCTGGGTTGCAGGCTCTGGCTGCTTCCTGACCTCCTGGTGGAAGGTGGGGACAGCTGCTCTGCATCCCCCACAGCTTCCTGTGTCTCCAACTCAGTTTCATGTCTTCTCTGGCAGCTGCCTTGTCTCTTCCTGTGAGGCAGACAGAGAGGTGAGCTTTCAACCACAGTGCAAAGACAGCAGGAAGTGGCTCTTGAAGCTTCAGTGGCTCTGAGAATTCGCAGGTGGGGCAGGGAACTTTCAATATTTCACCTCCATTGTAAATTAGTCTGGGGTCAGGCTGGAAGGCTGGACCTCAGTACGCCATGGATCTTCCGCCACTGCCACGTTGTGTGTCTTTAAGGAGGTTGACTCCCCTCTCTGGGCTCATGGTTACACAGGGCTGTGAGCTGGAAAGACTTCCTTAGGTCCTTTCCAGGGAGTGACAGCCTGTTCCCAGAGGAACAAAAGCAACAGTCCAAGAACTTGGGTCCCCACTCTGAGAGCCGACCCCAGGATCAGCAGGTGGGGCTGAGCAAGGTATTCACCCAGCCCATCATGGGGCGGAGGAGTAATTAGGTCTGGGACATGGAGAAAGGCGGACAGTGGCCAGGCCATAGCTGAGCCTGCTGCATGCATGGGGAGCTGGCACCACGCCCAGATTTTGCTGTAAATAGAAATATATTGTCACCTATTTAGTGAGAAGTAAATAAAAGTGGCTCCATTATCTTCATTACCAGTGACCTGGGCACGGTGCTCTTCACTTGAGGTATGCATTTCCACTCGGCCTTCCTAGGAACCCAGAGAAGTGGGACTAAAGTTATCATCCTTGGACAGACTAAAGACACTGAGGCACACAGAGGTGAAGCACTTGCCTGGGGTCCTGTAGCCATAAGTGCAGAGCAGTCCAAGCCCAGGCCTGGAGAAGCCTGAGTGCAGGCTCTTTACCTCAAGGCTACACTGTCTTACATGATCATAAAGGCCTGGAGGGCTTCTCTAAGTCACTCTGCTCAGGCTGCTTCAGGGGCTGAACTCGGAGCCCAGCTGCCTGCGGCTGGTTGAGCTCCAAGGAGGCCACTGGGAACTCCATGCCTGGCCGAAGCCCGCCCTTTCCTCAGCCAGGCAAGGTAGGTGGCTCGGTGGCCAGCTCTCAGATATCTGCTCCATTCTGTGGAAGCCTTGGCCAGAGGGGCTGAGTGTGGAGATCATTTGTCTTCCTAGGAAAAAGTGATCAAAAGGAGTTATCTCTCAGACACACACATACACACATGCAAGCAAACAATTTCAAATTGCAGTAAGAGGACACGAGCTGGCTGCAATCTCAATATTCTGGAAAGCTGAGGCAGGAGGATTGCAAGTTTGAGTCCAGCCTGGGCAACTTAGAGAGATCCTGTTTCAAAGTGAAGAAAATGGCTGAGGATGTAGCTTAGTGTGAAGGTGTGTTGGATTCAGCCCCCATGGGGGAAAACAGAATTTCCCCTTTACCCAAAAACCTGTGCAGGGTTCCTTTCACAAGCACTTAGGCATTAGCCATTAAAAGGATTTGATTTTCAGCGTCAGACTCGAGTATGGACCTTGTGGAAACAGGCTTTGTGCAAATCTGGGGCCGTGCAGTGGCAGAGGAGGTGAAGCCTGGGCTTGGGCATGGCAGGCTCCATCAGGTTGGGGAGAAGGGGGCCCAGTGGCCCCTCATGTGCGTACATGCATATGGGTGTGGTACAGTGGGCTTCTGTCACCACTGCCAGGTGGGAGTGTGAGGCGGCAGCAGCCTTCAAGGCTGTGCCGCTTGGCTAAACAAAGCGTGTGGGATCGCTGCATGCAGGAGCCAGAAAAACAAATAACGCTGCAGCCCAGGCTATAAATAGACACAGGCCCGGGCAGCCCGCAGGCAGCCGCCAGCTCCACAGCCGAAGAGCAGCCTACAGCCAGCCTCGGCTGGCCTGGGAGGGGGAGCCCACTTCGCCCAGAGCCAGGGCCTGAAGCCCTTCTCCAGTGGCTCGGCCATCAAGAGTGTGCTGCACTTGTGGCTGGGCAGGGTTTTCTGGGTTCTCTCTACCCCTCAGTCAGAACCTAGCCTGCATCCATGTCATCTTCAAGGCACCCTGAATTTCCAGGTGTTAGTGGAGACCTCCATCTCAGGTCGGCTTCTCAGTGGTGTTGGCTCTGAAATGTCACCTGGGACCTACTTGAAGTATTAAAGCTGTGTCCCCTACCTTCTGGCTCAACCCTTTTCTCTCTGTGGTCGTATGGAATGTCCTGAGCCAACAGCATATCCATCTTCCCACAAATCCATCTGTTCTCTCCCTCCCTCTTTTCTTCCCTTCCTTCTATCTTTCTGTCAATCTCCCCTCCTCTTTTCTCTCCCACCTTCCCCATCCCTGCCCTCCCCTCCCACGTCTTCACGCCCCTCTCCTCCCCTCGTCTCTTCTCCCTTTTCTCCCCTCCTCATCTCCTCCTCTCTCTCTCTTCTCCTTGTCTTTCGCTCAGTCTACCCTTTCTTCCTTCCACCCGTGCATCCCATATGTCCCTGGGCCCACAGACTGGTGACTCTGCTAAGCCCCGGTGCTCCCTGGGAAAACAAACCTTCCCGGTTCTGACCCACCTTGCTTGTTTCTTGTGCCAAGATGCTGGGCCGAGGAGCTGCCCTGGGAGAGGGGAGGCCCCTGCGGAGCTCAGCTGCAGGCTGCTGCTGAGGGGCCTATGCTTCTCTGTCCCCTCTGTAGACAGGCTGGGGAGTGGGAAGAGGATGGCGCTCCTGATCACATTGCTGGCCAGCTCCGAAGTGTGTGGGTGCAGGGCTCTCAGAAGGTTGGATGGAGACAGCTCGGGCAGTGGGACAGTGACGATAATGACAGCAATACTGCAGACGAGTGTCACTTATCAGGTGCCTGCCATGTGCCAGCCCTGTGCAGAAGCCCTGTGAAAATTCTTCATTGAATTCTCCCCATGGTCCTGTTCTAAGGAGAGGAAGAGGTTCAGGAGGGCCAAAGCATTTGCACTGGGAGAGCCACAGCCTCAGGTCGCTCAGGGCTGCCATCACTGTGACCAGAGCTGTCTTGGCCAAGGCTCTTCACCTTTCTCAATGGTATTTGCTTCATCAAAAAAGAAGGACTTGCCACGGCATCGTGGGCCTCTCTCCTCTGAAGTCCACATACTGCCTTTTAACCTGCTTCGCATGCTAGTGTTTCTGTTTTCAGAATTCACTGGCTAAGAAAATTCACAAGGACAAAAAGCCACTTTGAATTCAGCACTGGTTTAAAATCAATTTGTATTTGGTTATTTGCAACTGCATGTATATGCATTCAAGAAATAACCCTGACATGGACATTCGTTAAACCCACACTCACAGGGTGGGCATGTAGATCTTGGTTATTGTGTGAAGACTTTACAGCCCGCACCCCATGAGCTGGGCCTTGTGCTGACCTTTCCCAGTCTACGTTCAGTCATCCACAGTGTGACCACGTCCTGCCTGTCTGCTGTGCTGGGAGCTCAGAAGAAAGATGGAAGCAGCAGCACAGGGTGCAGAGAGACACCATCCTCAGCCTGTTCTGGGGGCCAGGCAGAAACAACAGGCACAAGAAAGGGTGCGGTGTCCCCTGATGGCTCTGCCACATGGCCAGTGCCATGCATGCCCTCCCTCCGCTGCCACAGAAGCAGGTGGCTCAGCTCCACAGGGCATTTCCTCGGGTCTCAGCCGTGCTGACTGGGAAGGGCCCCAGGAGTGCCATGGCTCATCAGACACCAGCGCCTGTCTACTGCTGAGAGCTGGGGGGTGGGGGTGGGGTCACCATGGCACCTGGGTAGCTGTGTAGACTTGGGGCTGGGAAATAATGCAAGGCGTGGGGTTGGCCAGCAGCCTGGGGAGTCTGCCCACTTCTACCCAGGCCTGGCTGGTACCAGGGACTTGGCAAGCTAAGGCCTCAAGGTGTCTCTGAGATGAAATCCAAGCCATCACATTGGAGGAAGGTACAGAGGGGAAGCGGCCTCCACCTTGGACTACCCTCACCCTCTGATGCCCATTCACTCTGAGATCCTCAAGCAGAAAGCACAAACGCCTGGGAAACAGGTCAGACTTTGTTTTGTCTTTGTTTTTAAAACTATTCCTTTCTGAGATTAGATTTGGGTTGACTGTACGCATCAGCGTTCTGGCCTCCCCGGGGGATGAGTGCTGGTTTTGCTCTCTTCCTCCTGCTCCTCTGCGGCTCCCCGCCCCCTCCTCTGCTTCTCTGGGACACGGAGGACTCAGTCCATGAAGCAACTGTGGGCAAAAGAGGCCCTGGCTGCTGACCGTGCCCTGAGTCTGCAGAGGCCGGCCCTGGCTAGCAGCATGGCTGCCCGCCTGTGGGAGAGGCTGGGCCTGCACTGACCATTTCAAATTCTGGAAGTTGATCGTGAGCTGCAGCTGGACTTTGGGTCTTACCGACATGGACTGGAGGATTTGGAATTATGTTAACACTGTGATAAGCAGGATAGAGCTTTTCTTTTAGCAGATGCCACACTGGTCCCCAGCCCCTAAACAGTTAGCTGACCCTCCTCCTCAGGCGAGGTCAGCCCCACAATGTTTTCCCCCACAGCCACTGTCTATTTTCTTCATGTATGTCTCACAATTGCAGTTATTTTTCCTTCTATGTATGCATATGTCTCTCAGCATGATGAGGAGTGTTCATACTGCGGCTCTCCAAGGGGAGAGTTTAAAGACTGGATGTTGGATGATTGGTTGGATGGACAGATGGGTGGTTGAAGGGGTGGGAATAGGAGTGAGGCCTTTTCCAGCCTGGCCGACACTGGGGCTGTCAGGTCTGCAGTGAAAGATTTTCACAAGCCAGAGTTTTGGAAGAATGAGAGCTGATGAAATGTGGCAAGAGGGATGTTTTCAGGCTTTTGAGGTTACAATGGGAAAAGCCTCTTAGCTTCTGTGGGGGCCCCATGCCCTGGGGATAGCTGTCACTTCTCCATGTTCTCCCCTGAGGAGCAGCCAGGCATTCGCAGACATTTCTAACCTTACACATCAGGCCACTATTAAGCTATGCTGATTGGAAAAAGATGGAGTTCTTGGGACTCTACTGGACCTTGAAATTCAGTCCTCCATACAGGACCCCCTTCCTTCCTGCCACTAAAATTACATAGTTATTATGTAAATTCTCTATGGAAATTGGATGCCTCTGCTCTCCCAGGTCTTTGGAAAGAGATGAGACACAGAGCCGTTCACACCGCAGGGGACTAGGTGTTAATGTAGGACCTTGTCTCAAGCAGTTCTGTTCCCCTCCTGCCATGATGTCTGGAGACCCTGGGCTCTTGTATGTCTTTGCCTCATTTCTTCCTCACTCCTGGCTACCACTTTGGCCATTTTGAAGCACTGCTTGGACTCTGATGTTTGCTTGCTTTCTTTGGAGGGTTGGGGACACTGCAACTCCTCTGTATTCTGCAGTTTTGGGGGACCCATAGGAGAGTTGCCTGAGCACCAGGGGGGATGGTGTGTGTAGGAAGACTGTCCACTCGGGCCCACTTTTGGCTTCTGTCCTCCAGGGCTGGCACGTGCACCCAGGAGGAGGGACTTCCAGGTCCTGTGTCTGCACCCTGCGACTGCCTTACCTGGGGGATCCAGACTGTTCTCAGGGCCTCCAGTCCCTCCTGGTCCTTGTCATACTCAGTCTTCACCCTGATCAGCTTCTGAGATGCCTGTAGAGGCCTACAGCTGTGCCTAAACACGGTCTGCATCTCCCTTCTTGGAATCTGCTCTGTCCCCTTGAAAAGGTTTGCATCTCAACTCAGCTCAGCTGGGACCTCACGAACTCAAAGACCCTGCTAGGATTTCTATGTGATGCTCCCAAAAGCCTTCATGCTCTCATAGATGGGGCTTCTGAGCAGTGACTGGTTCATGGGGTGTGATATAATTGGTGGATTAGTCTCCAATGAAGTTTTATCTAAATGTGATTTTGGGAGGGGACACTTGGGGTGGGGCCTGGAAGGGTCTATGTCCCTCCCTCCTCCCTCCATCTCTGTTTCCTGTTGCCATGCCAAGGGCTATTTCTCCTCTGTGATGCCCCTCTGCCGTGCTGCCGCACCTTGAAGCCAGATGACTGTGGACTGAAACCTTTACAAACTGTGAACCAAGATAAACCTTTCTTTCTTTAACTTGTGAATGCTGGGAATTTTTGTCCCAGCAATAGGAGAGTAACTAAGATGCCCCTGCTCTGCACAGTTGCCCTGATTCTGCTGATGTGCCCCACAGAGCTCTTGTCAGAGCTTGCCTGGTCCTCTGACGATGAGCACGGGCACTGCTTCATAGACAGAAATGAGGTCCCATGAGCTGGGAGCGAAGTCAAAGCTCTTGGCGCAATGTCCCTCCAAGGTGACCTGCAAAGAGTGGACCCACCAGTGCAAGGAGGTAAGGATCGCAGGCCAAACTCATGACAAACCACGAGGCTGGTGTGAGCAAGCGCAGGAAGCTTGGGGGTAGCTGCCCTCCAGTCCGCTCACCGGCCAGTCATCATGTGGCCCACTGTTCCTCGGCCCTGTCTGCTAGACCTGCACATACCGCCTTCACCCTGCGCCACACTGGCCCCAGGGATCATGCCGATGTGGGAGTCAAACCAGGGTGCCTGGCACAGAGTTCCTGCCTAAACTACTGGAAACACTGCCGTGTGGAATACATGCTGTGGCGCTCCTGTGTGGCGGTGTTCCAGGCTCCCAGCAGGACCGAGCCTGTTCCCCCAGAACCCCCTCTACTCCAGCTTCCCCTTAGGGACTTTGGGGCAGAGCCTCTCACTCTTGCTGGGCAGCGCTTTGTGTTTCTGAAGCTTTCCCTCTGCTCCAAGGGCCGAACCCAGGCCCCTCATTCTCTGACTCAGGATAGGACAGGTACTAGATGGGGTGGGGGGCAGCCCAGCATATGATGTGGGTGCTTTCCTGTAATGCCCATACCTACCCATGTTAACTTGATGTGGCTCTGCCCTGGCCACAGTGCCCACTCATGGCACCCATCGTGTTTCCTTCCTGGGGTTGGGATGGTATGCTTCCTGCTAGCAGAGTATTTCTCACTGCACTGACAAACTTGAATCTGGAATTTTTAAAAAAGTGTTTTTGAGACAGAGTCTCTTTTTGTAGTTCAGGGTGGTCCTAAACTCATTATGTAGCCCAAGTTAGCCTCAAACTCACAGCAATCCTCCTACTTCTGCCTCCTGTGTGCTGGGATTACAGATGTGAACCACCATACCCTGCATTACCACATGTGGTGTCAGGGATCGAACTTGGAACCTTTTGCTTACACTTGCCGGGCAACGGTGGGACCACTGAGCTAAATCCCAGACCCCAGGATGCATTTTGAAAGCAGGCCCACAGGCGCAGGTAGAGGTGGGGCTCCTGGGAGCAGAGAAGCAAGTTGGCCTTGGAGGTCCTGAGGCACAAGCTCCTCCGCTAATGAGACTCAGGCCAGAGCAGGTCCCCTGGGCTCCAGGACCCAGCTCAGGAGCTCTGGGACAGGAAGTCCTGGTATGCTGGTGACTCACTTGTGGCATCCTCTGCAGAACTGCCAACCTGAGGCCACCATCACAGCCTGTCTCCTAGTCACTTCCCAGCAGCCTCAGGCCAGGGAGTTTTCAGCCTGAGACTATTCCTCTCCCCAAGTGATCCCTTAAGGCAGCCACTGGCCCACCCCAGAGGCCATTTCCACTGTTTTCATTATGAATAACGATGAGCATCACTTCCACTGGGAGCACCCGCACCCCAGCTTGGGGCAGCCCACAGAGACCCCTTTTCAGGATGGCAGGGAGCACGTCCCACATCCCTGTTGCCCCAGAGGTCCCTGGGCACCCCAGCTTCATCTATCTCAGGATCTACTGAGTCACCAGAGGAGTCCTGTCCTCTAGACCATGCCCTTGCATCTAGAGATTGCAGAGCTGGTTGTGTCACATGAGGCAGGCTTGGGCGTGTACTCCATGCATACACACGTGTACACGCACACACTTGCATACACACGAGGGAGGGGGTTGGGCAAGGGTGTACAGACAGTCTTGGCAGACAGAGGGCGAGGAGGAGGCACAGGAGGAGGGACCGGGAAGGAGCAGGAGGGAAGCAGGAGGGGAGGAAGGGGGCAGAGGGAGAAGTGCTGTGGGCAGAGAGAAGATCTGAGTGGGACAGAGCTGGAGGAGAGAAAGATCCTGGGAGCGGCTGTGCTCTCCCGGTCAAGCCTAGTTTATTTTTCATGTGAGACCTCTGACTTTTTGAGGGCTCACTCTGTACTTTACCCAATGAGAAGGTAGAAGAGGTCACAGACACAGAACCCCAAATGAGCAAGGTCCCAAGTTCCATCCCTGGTATGGGGGTGAACGGGGGAGGCTGAGTAAAAAACTTGATCCG
>PVIR01023443.1:0-27048 GCA_004026965.1 Petromus typicus | reverse complement strand
GAGGCTGAGCTCAGGGCCAGCCTGAACCACAAAGCGAGACCCTGTCTCAAAAAAAACCTAAAAAAAAAAAAAAAGAATCCAGGGACCCACTTGACCAATAATCTTTCACAGAGAGGAGTTGGAGTGAATCACACAATGTCTTTCGCATTGTTTATTCATGTTAATATGGATCCATGCATATTATTTTTAACTTGGGGTTATAATCTAATGTTGTGCTATTTAATCTGTAACTCTAATCATTCCTTTTTTCATTTCTGGGAGCCCTTTTAGTCGGTTCATGAACCGCTTTGGCATAGTACCATCATACTATAATTTGTTTTGTTTTGTTTCCTTCTTCAAGCACTGTAAGATGGGGCTCACCCTGTATTTCTTAGAATCAAGCATTTTCCCAAAGAGCTCTAATTTCTCTTACTAGAAAATGGTGTTAGAAACATGTTTTGGGCAACACCAGAAAATGTTAATGATGGTGGAGTTAGATTTCATAATACAAACCAATGTTTCTCTTTTCATTTTAAGGAACATTAATGTTCCCTCAAAAGCAAATACCAACATGGCCCAAGTTGCTCAAGTATGCTCCTTTTTGTGTGACTGCATCCCCAGTGGTTCAGGACAGAATACTAAGAAACACCCTGGATGTTTCCCTTTCCTTTTTGACTCAAATCTAATGGACAGCAGATCTCACAAACTCTCAATCTGCTAACCTACATACCAAAAACTACTGCTTCTGTCCATATCTCAGAGCCTGCTTATTTCTCACACAAGAAAGATTCAATGATTTCTTGCTTATATGTATAGAATTCTAAACTACACATTTTTCATATCATTCTCTTGCTTGAAATAGTTTAACAGTTCAGGAATGCTCTAAGGACAAATTCTGATTGGTTCTTTCAACAATGTTAAAGACATGGGGCCTACCTACAACAGCCAATGGTTTTCAAATCTTCATCTGGCCCTCTGTGTCTGTCTTCGTGCGTACTACTTTTTTGTGGACTGGCTCCCTCACGCAATACCCAACCTTGCTTATCTTAAACCCGCTGAGTGAGCCATGCACTCAGCCTTCAATCCAGCCTTTATCAGTAAAACTACCACAGACAGACCTAAAGTCCCACCCTTGCAAACACTGTGGAGAGACTACTATACTGGTTTTAGCATACCATTTTGAAATTTTTCTTAATTTTCTGAAAACTTCTTTTCTAGTTATAAACATTCTGAGAGTAAAAATTCTGTATTACTAATTATCAAATCTCAACACTAAACTACCAAGGAATGAACAAGTAACGCTTATTGTTAAAAGAATTAAGAAGTAAAGAAATATACTATAAAACAGAAGAGAAAGTTAAAATCAAATACTACACAAAACTATTTCTATTTTTTAGAATGATATTTTGAAATAAGTATAAAGATATTTGTCCAAGTAAGACCTTCAATGATTTCTCTGTACATTTTAAATACTTTGAAAAGTCAGGCTTGAGAATGTGGTAATTTTTAAACGAAAAAGTCTAAATCATAATAAACAGTTTTCATTTTTAAAATGTTACTAATGGAATAAATATAATACTATTATATTACCCACTGTAGGACAGGAAAAATTCAACTTAAAATTAATTTTTGTGGTGAAATATCTTAGTTATCTTAGACTTCTAAAAATTTTAAGTCTAAATAAACAGTCTTTTGTCCTTATCTAATCCTTTAAGAGATACAACATACCTAACAGATTCCTTCATAAACAATCCGATGTTTAGTATCTACCAAGTGTGTGCACTGTTACAAACCTGCCTGGTATGATGATGCACTAAACTCAGAAGGTCAGCACTACTACTAGCTTTCAACACACTGAAAAATGATGGCCCCTTGGGTGGCATGTCACAACTTGCCTCTGAAGAGGTTTATGAAAACACCAAATATAAATGTTTTATTTACTTCTTCCAGGAATTATTTCAAATCATTCTACTTGCTTTATAACAGCTTTACAAAACTATTTATTTCTCCTTTTATTTTTAATTGATTTACTTCCCGACTGTTTCAAAACGGGGGACGTTAAACTCTCAGTTGTGACATTTGGTGGTCTGACCTAGACAGTCCACATCAGGTCTTAAGCTACCTGAAATCTTTATGATAGCCGAGTAGCCATGATAAACATTTCATGTTATTCTAAGCATTTCAAATACCACAATAATTTTACCAATAATGAAGACAGCAAAAGTATGCTGTTAATTTACTGCAAATGAAAACAAAACTTTACTAGGATATAAAAGATATTATCATTTCCTAAATTAATTATTTAAAATATGAAGCACAGAACTCCTATGTTACCAAGATGTAAGTTTTAGCTTGGTTTACACATATTTAAAATAATTTAATACTTCAGTATACAAATTAATTTCATTGTCAAAAAAGATTTTAAATATTCTAAATTTTCTCATATCTAAGCAAAAATTTATACCTATACCAATAATGAGTATGGTGTAGAAAATCCTTAATAAGCATAAACACATAAAATGAATAACAATTTACAAGGAATTTATAGGCACTTCTGGAGTTAAATACTCTAGAATTAAACTAGAAATGATGCATCATTCCACTATAATTAAGTCTTTGCAGATAAAAAGTTTTCTACATCTGTTGACAAATCATACATATTGTTAGCTTTAAGGTATTTATAAACAAATTTAGTTTTTCTTCAAACTTTTCATCTTCCAAATAAAGTTTTAGAAACAGTAATGTTTCAGAATCAAGGTTTCATTTTAAGTCAAGATAAATTAAGAATGACATAGTTCTAAATATCTGAAAGTGTACTGCAATACTTACTCTAATACTTCATAGTTGGACTTCTTTTCTAGTGCGTTACCTCGCATTTCCCAGTATGATCGCCTAAAATCAAGGAAGATAAAAGCTGGTTTTCATATAAGGAATATTCATGTTGTTAAATGATAAAAATAACCCCAGGAAAGGGTTAATGAATATTAATTCAGAATCCTTTTACATTTCAGTGAAGATTTTACTAATAATTTGACAAGGAAAAGAAAAGCACCTGGAAATTTTTCAAAAACTAATGAAAACCATTAATGAATAAAGATGTGCTACTACCTACCGTATTTCAAGACAACCCAACTTCAGAGCAATTTCCTGGTCCACTTGATCAGCTATTTCTAACATGTAGTCACTTTTGACCTGTAATAAGAGAAACAGGTTACCACTATTTTAAAGGAATATATTCAATAAATGTTTAATATTGTTTACATATATTTATACTTTTATCAACAGTTATGCTAGATTCTGGAAATAAGATTAGGAATATGGAATATAAGATTAAAATACTATACAGCCTGCCAAAAATGTATACATCTGGAAAAGAAACACTTGTATAAATATTTTAACATGAAATTTATTGATATCATGAAATTAATATATTTCTCTTTCACCTCTACAATTTTAAGCAGTGTTCAGAGGTGGCCACTAGCTTCCAGACTTCATTAGTATGGCAAACTTCTGAAATGTATACACATTTTTTTCTGCAGACTCTGTATATGGGTCAGGTCTTTTTTTTTTTTTTTTTTTTTCTGTGCTGGTTGAACATCCTGGCAAACACGAAAAAACTAAAAGTTTTTAAACTTAAATAAAGAAAATCATAAAACCCAATGCTTCTAAACACTATGTTATGTTACAGTCCAGTTTTGTGTGCTGTACTAATAAGTTTAGTCACAGGACTTCTGGGCACAGTAAACATTAAAGCATAGTAAAGGTAAAATATCTGTGTCTGGATTGTAAGGTCTAGTCTGGACTTGCTGTGTGTATGTAACAATATATGAAAAGGAAACTCCCCTTTCTACTACAATCATACTCTCTTATGTATGATAAACAATTAAATAACTTGCCTTCAAAAATCAGTAATTAAAAAAAATAATTAAAGAAATAATAATGATCTGACCAGAAGATCACATTAGAATCAACTCACATATCTGGATCACAGTAATACTAACCTGCTTTGTTCCCTCCCCATGCAGTCAAAAGTGAAAGCTAGCAAGTACAGCTCCATTTCCATAAAAATCTGCAGAGGATCTATTTTCTTATCTCTAAATACAGCCCCACAATGTTTTGGGGACCTCAGTGCAAGGGTAAAGAAAATTTGCATACTTCAAAATCCACTCAACTTGGCAACTGAGGTGTTTCTACCTAACCATCCATTGTACCTGATTAATCTGAACACCAACAAGAGCTTGAAGTCTAATATAAAGAAATTAACTGAATACCATAAATATTTCTAATCACTGAACATACTCAATTAAAAGTGTTGATGGACTGATTTATCTGTGAGTGCTTGTCACAATGAAGAATTTTTCAAAGAAGAACTATACATTCTCCTTATAGATTAGCATTGAGATCAATATCTGTGATTGACTATGAGAACAGTAAGCACTCTTTCTGAACTTCAAGTAAAATGTTATCTGCTACCCTTCGCAGTATATCAGTATTATCAAAACACTCAACTACATTAATCTTAGAATAAAGAAATTTTGAAAATTTGTTTTCTCTTGTTATATACCTCTATAATAACTTCATTTTTCCCCCTTGGTCTTCAAAGCCTAAAATAGTCTCTGGCCCTTTCAAGAAAAAGTAATAGCAGCCCTAGACAAATTGTCAAACACTTTGCTCTTCACTATGACTGTCCCTTGCAACCCCCCAACCTGTCTCCCATTATCTATCTTGGTTTCATATAAAACCAATATATTGAACCAAATCATCTTTTCATCATGTTGTTGAGCAGCTGGAGAAACACAGAATAAAGTGTGCCTTGACAAACCTCAAATTAACAATTAAAACTGTGTGGAAATTCAATAATGCTTATTTAGGGAGCTCTCCCATTTAGCAACCTCGTACTTTCTTCAGTCACAGACAATAAAAGACTTGGAAATTCTCTCTTTAATCTACCAGGAATTTGGAACTTCACCTGCACAAGCAACCATCTATGGAGTCCTCTCTTTCTTGTTCTATGTCACTTCTTAATGGTATGGTGGACTGTATTTATGACTTTCACACAGGGCTTCATCTTCAGGCCTTTTTTTTGTTTGTTTGAATTTTAAGACAGGGTATCACTAAATTACCCAGGATTGAACTTGTGATTCTTCTGCTTCAACCTCCCCTACTGCTGGGATAACAGTGTGTGCCACCACACTTGGCACCATTCTTTTCTCTTATGGCAGAAATGTCCTTTTTCTACAATGGACCATATGTAGTACTCCTGCTTGAAATGCTACTTCTCAAGACCCTCACTAATAAGCTGGGTGTAGTAGTGCATCCCAGTACTCTGTGAGGCTAAGGAGAGCCGCACACCTGAGACCAGACTGGGTAATTTAGCAAAAGCCTGTTTTAAATGTTTTAAAAAGAGATGCAGCTCATTCAGAAGCCTGGTGCAGTCCCTAATACTCCAGAAAACAACATCTGCTTTATTTTCTGCATTAGCATCTAGACCTAGGTGGTCAGTAAATATTTACTGAATGACGAGCAGGCAAAGGAACAATCATCATACTTAGGTATCTGTGTACAAATGCTAACTCCCACAGATGACATTCACAAGCAACAGTCGTTTCTATTTCTAACACATACCAGGCACTTAAAGACTAACTTGAAGTGCACTATTCAAGCTAGTGAGTTAACTAACCTTTAATTCTAGAATCATTTTACTTACACTTCCATTGGTTCATTCTTTTGTAAAATAAAAGGCCCCATTTAAAAAACTCAGTTTTTCTTACTGCTTTCTTAAAAGCTCAAGAAATAGGAATTTATAGAGGCAGACAGCACAGAGCTGTTCAGTGACCTTCAGATATCCAGTGCCAACTCAAAAGGCACTGTGCAGATCCTCAGGGACAAGCTGAAGAGGACAAACCTCACAAAACTGCCTGGAAGACTTTAGTTAATATAATTTCTAAATTACTTTTCACAGGTGAGAAAATACGATCACTCTAATCTCTCCTGCTCTTTAAGGTTTGTGCTAAAAAATCCAGTTATTCTGAAGATTTGTCTTTATGAGTTACTTGTTTTTCTCTAGCAGCTTTTAGTATTATCTCCTTTGGTTGAAATTCTGGAATTTTGATTTTGAGGTATAATGGAGAGGTTTCTTTCCTGCTCCCTGGAGTTTTATGTGCCACTTGCTCTTGAACACTTAATTCCTTCCTAGATTTGGAAAAACTTCTGTTATGATTTCTGAATAAGTGTTTTTATACTTTTGAGATTTCTTTTTAATTTTTTCTCCTTCATTCCTATAATTTGGAGGTTTTCTCAAATCATCTAATAGGTGCTGGATCCAGTTTGCATGACATGGTGCTTTTGTTGCTTTTAGAGTGCACTGGGTATATGATCTATCACAGACTTATGCCTTGTTTTCTGTTACTAACACTGTCCTCATACTGGTCAAGTCTACTACCTATGCTTTCTACTGAATTTTTCTTAACTCTACTTGTTTTCTTTTCATATTTTCAAGCCTTTTCTGAAGTGATCACTTTTTAAAGTGGTCTTGTATTGTCTTGCTTATCTTTATTTTTTGTTTCTTCTTTGAGCTCATCTAACATTTTATTGGTAAAGTCCTTTATCTGTTTAATTAAATCTTCTTTGAGCTCATTAAACATATTACATATTTGCTTATATACTTTTTTTTGGACTATTTGGTTTTTGAACTCTTTTTTTTCTTTTTTTCGAGACAGGGTCTCGCTTTTGTAGTTCAGGCTGGCCCTGAGCTCAGCCTCAAACTCATATCACAGCAATCGTCCTGCTTCTGCCTCCCGAGTGCTGGAATTACAGGCATGAGCCACCACGCCTGGCACTGTGATATGTGATACTGACTGCTGCTGGGCTTGAGTCCATGCCCAGTATAGTATATGGTCACCAGGGATCACCCCCGGCACTTGTGCTTGCAAGACAAGTGTCAGAACCACTGAGCTAAATCGCCAGCTCCTTTGAGCTCTTTTTCTATAGCTTCCTCTATGTCAATGTTTATGAGATTAGTTTTTTTTTTTTTTTTTCCTAAGGTTTTTGGAGACAGGGTCTCGCTTTTGTGGTTCAGGCTGGCCCTCAGCTCAGCCTCAAACTCACATCACAGCAATCCTCCTGCCTCTGCCTCCCGAGTGCTGGGATTACAGGCATGAGCCACCACGCCCAGCGCTGTGGTATGTGGTACTGGATGCTGCTGGGTGTGGGTCTCCATGCCCAGTATTGTTATGTGGTTACCGGGGAATCGAACCCGGGTCCTTGCGCTTGCGAGACAGGCGCCAGAACCACTGAGCTAACTCCCCGGCCCCCTATGAGATTAGTTTTTAAGAAGTTAAAAGTTTGAGGAGGCATCTTCTTGCCTTTTTTCTTTATATTTCTATTATTTTTGCACTATGTGTTCAAGACCATTTACAGTAGAGAACCTGTCACTAACTGTGGAGGTTTAGTAAGGTTCTGTCTGCCTGTGATGTATCACTTGGTCTGGTTATAGTTTGGTGTTCTCTTCAACTTGTTTAGCATTCAGATGTTCCTTGTTTAATGATCTGGCTGTTAATTGACTTTTCAGACTTACGACCAAGGCCCTCTGTTCAGACTTATGACTTTTTACTGGGGGGAGAGGTAGTCATAGTACAGTTCTGTACATCTTGATTAGAGAGTTTCAGAGTCTTTTTTGTTATTGTTGTTTAGTAACCCTTGTTTATAAAACACAATGGTAGCTTGGTTCACAAATATAATTCGCTCCATAATTCTGGTTGCAATTTTTTTTTGGGGGGGGGGAGTCTTGCTTTGTAGTTTGGCTGGCCCAGAACTCACTATACAGCCCAGGCTGGCCTTGAATTCTTGGTGATCCTCCTACCTCTTTCTCCCAAGTACAGGGATTACAGATGTGCACTACTATACCCAGTCCCTGGTTGTAATTTTTTATTGTACTGTATAGTACTATAGTTCTATGTTGTGTTATACATTATAGTACTGCATGTAAGAGTCAAGAAAATAAAAGCAAAGTCATCAAGTTGGAATTTCCTTTGATCATTTCACTGTTCTGAATATTGTAATATGTATACTGTAAACAATTTCTGTAAATAATTAGTGATTAATTCATTTAACAACCTACTATCAAGACCAAAACTTGGTCATTAAATGAGGAAATGTCTGTAATAATCTGAGGGTCTTCTTAACATCCAACCTTCTTCTGGGGACTTGATCCCAGTACCATTCAAAGAAGAGAAAACGAACTGTGGTAATCCTGACAAACTAAAGTCAATCCAGATGTCAGCATACAGTAAATACCAATTAAAAGTAAAAACTGTGTCATCATTAATAATAGAAAAGAACTGAGTCAAAGACAAACTGATTATTGACATACATTAAGAACTATTAGCTACAACTATACCATTTTTTTTTTTAAGGTTTTTTGAGACAGGGTCTCGCTTTGTGGTCCAGGCTGGCCCCGAGCTCAGCCTCCAACTCACATCACAGCAATCCTCCTGCCTCTGCCTCCAGAGTGCTGGGATTACAGGCGTGAGCCACCACACCTGGCACTGTGGTATGTGGTACTGGTTGCTGCTGGGCGTGAGTCTGCACACCCAGTAAGGTATGTGGATATCGGGGGTCGAACCCGGGTCCTTGCGCTTGCAAGACAGGCGCCGGAACCACTGAGCTAACTCCCCGGCCCAACTATACCTATTTTTAACAATAGAACAGAGATCTGCAATAATACTATAGATGAAAAGATAAACCAAATGTTGATATATAATAAATATCTACTGAAAGTAACAACTGTATCATTAACCGTAGAACTCAGAAATAATAGTATAGTCAACAAACACTGTAGCTAAAAATTAATCACGCTTAATAGTAATAATGAGAGGAGAAAGAAAATGAAACAAAATTTGAAAAATGAGAAAACATACAAAAGTTGACAGAAGTAACAGAAAAAAACAAACAAAAAAATCATGAAAACTATGAGCAAATATATCAAAAATGAAACAAAAACAAAAGGTCAAAGAAAAAGAGAAATGACTTCAAACAATTTCTCTGCAATTTTGGGTGAGTGATTTCTTTCCATGGTCTCTGGTACTGGAATCTACCAGATATGGCTAATGCCTACTTTGTCTCCATGCCCACTTCTTGTTTGGTTAAGGCTGAGTCCTACCCTACCTTTCCCACTGGGCATCACCCAATAGTGCAGTGCCTGCTTTAGTGCTATATTCACTCCAGCATCTCCTAGTGTTTTTGCTCTTCTGTGTGACCCATGTTACCACTATCTGTGACTACCTTTACAGTCTCATGAGGTGGCTCCTTTACAGAAGAGGAGCCCTTGTCCACACATCCTGGGATATAGCAAATGTCTAAGCTGAGTCCTATCCCTAATTTTACTAGCAGACAGGAAAAGCAAATGGACCACTGAGGTCTATACGGGAAGAAGCTGGGGTGGGAGGAGCAGTCTACTGACTTAATGTCACCACTTTCAGATCCAGCACCTTCAGAGTAAAACACAATGAGCTTAGCTTCTCACCATAGAGGGTGACCAACATCTTTACCACAATTTAAGCTCTTCACCATTTGAACTTCTCAGGTGATCTGCAACTGGCCCACTTCTCCTTAACTGTCTCTGGTCTCTCACCTAGTCACTGATGCCAAAGTTGCTGAAGTATAGTTGTTCTGTGTCACCCGATTCCTAGAACAGCCCAGTCTTGAACAATAAACTCATTTCTTCCCAAAAAAGCTTCTGACTATATCACTCTCAAGTATGGTAAATGCTGCAGTGAATTTCTTTTCCAACTCTAGCTTGCCATACAGAGTCACTTTCAGAGTAAACTCCATGCTATATTTGCAGTTTAATATAATCATGGGATTTTCTTGAGGTTAGCTTTGTCTATCTGTTATTTTCTCCCTAGGGCTGCAAATCACCCCTTACCTTGTGTTTGCGGGAGCAAAATTAGCATTACAGACTACATTGTTTTACTATCTTTGGTTTTTCCAGTTCTCTGGTTTCTAGTTTTCCTACTGACTCTTTCTAAATTCCTGCAGCTCTACTTCTCTTTGCTAAGGTGTTCAATTCCAAGTTTATATTTTGCTGCTAGCTGTTCCTCCAACATTTTTAATTCATCTCTTTCCTAAAATGTTCTAATAAGATCACTTTTGCATACCTAAAATATGGCCCATAATGCAAGCACTGAGTATTGAAAAATAGCTACCAATTTAACCAGATAACTTACACACAAGCTGTGATGCATATACTTTGGTGTCTTGGTTCATAAATGGTTTTGTTTCCCAATACTTTGGTTGCCAACAGAAGCGTTTGGCAAAATTTTACTTTAGTCTGCAAACTCTCCATCTGGTTACCAACAGAGAATTGTAACCATCATTCCCATAGGAACACAAAGTAATGCCATCTTTTCTGGAATCATGGAATGAATTAAATTTGTGAACTGCAACAATGCAGAATAACTGCAGTCTGTCAGGGATTTAGCTCAGTGGTTCCGGCGCCTGTCTTGCAAGTGCAAGGACCCGGGTTCCATCCCCGGGTAACCACATAACAATACTGGGCATGGAGACTCACGCCCAGCAGCAACCAGTACCACATACCACAGTGCAGGGCGTGGTGGCTCACGCCTGTAATCCCAGCACTCTGGAGGCAGAGGCAGGAGGATTGCTGTGATGTGAGTTGGAGGCTGAGCTCAGGGCCAGCCTGAACTACAAAGTGAGACCCTGTCTTAAAAAAAAGAAGTATGCTCTGGAATCTTGTATATTTCTATCGGCTAAGTTATATCCCACACCACAGAGTTACATTATGGCTCTATTTTCTTCAGCTTCCTTCTGGAACTCTTTTGTTAAATAGATCACTGATTATTTAGTGTTTGTTAAGAACTAATTGTAAATTTACTGATTTTAGATCTCAAAAATCTGTATAGCAACAGTGAGGACTTTAGGTCAGATTGAGGTGTTTCAGCAGTGCCAAATTATTTGTACACAAGTTCAGCATCATCAATGCAAATTTAGTTAACGTGACCATTCCTGACTACATAGACATAGGCCTTTAAACTAATGACCACAGCCATTTGAACAAAAATGCCCATTAAATACAACTTTAAACAATGAATGTTAACTGGGACGAAGAGAAATGCTATACGGTAAAGGAAAAATTTGACCAAAGGGTAAAATACTTTTTTTTTCTTTTGCTTTTTAAAAGATGTAAACCTTATCAACAAAATTATTTTCGAGACTCTTGTTCTACCGTGAATGGGGTTATAACAAATTTCTAATTTAATTTTAGAATGTGCTGATTAATCTTTTGGGATATTAAAAATGGGTCAAAAACATTTAGTACATCATTTAAGGCTTTTCACATTGAGAGTCACATTCAGGACATCTTTCAGTGAAACTATGTGCGTATTTAACAATAATGTACAACCAATAACACCATCCTCAAGCATGAGTATGTCCACTGGCATGCTGCTTCCTTCAGGACACCATCCAAAATGGACTCAGTTGAAGTTTCTAAATGTGGAATAATAAAATTTAAGGCACTTTATTATAATCTATCCATTTCCCTCTTTTCCTTGGCATAATAGGCATGGTGGTAGAGAGAATGTAAACATAATTATTTTCATTTCTATCCTGATTTTTTTAAAAAGCTGAACCATTAAAACCACTGCCTGTTCTGAAACAGAAATTTATCAGATAAATAAAATTTATCAGATAAACAGAAATTTATCAGATAACAATGAGTAATGCTCTCTATGTACCAGACATTTCTAAGTACTCTGATATTGAATATTTACAATTCCCTGATCCTATTCACAGGTGAAAAGAAAAAGAAAAAAACTATCAGTTTTTGAGTGAAAACAGAAAAATGTGAAAAAGGACTACTATTCAATATTTATTTCAAAATCACAGAATCAGAAAGCAACATGGGGCTACCAGAGGCTCAGGGAAGAAGTGAATGGGGAAACTATACAATTTCAGCATTATAAATAAAAAAGTTATGGAAAGATGGTGGTGAAGGTTGCATAGTATGTGTATACTTAATGCCACTAAACTTTACATGTAAAAATAGTTATGAAGGTAAATTTTATGTTTTATGTATTTTAGCGCAAGAAAAGAATGAGCAGAAGAAATCTTACAATTAAGACAAAATAGACAAAAGATTTAAGCAAATGTTCATAAAAGATATGTTGAAATGCAACACACAAGGGCATTCAATCATCCCTGCTACTGACTCACTGAAGTGAGTATGAAAACTAGCACATGACTGCAACACAGCTGGGCATGGTGGCTCACATCTATAATCCTAGCACTCAGGAAGCAGAGGTAGGAGGACTGCTGTGAGTCCAAGGATAGCCTGAGCTACATAGTGAGCTCCGGGCCAACCTGAACTATCCTATCTCAAAAAACAAAAAGCCCAAACAAACAATTGTAACAAACACCCAACTAGAGAGGCTAAAGTGAAAAATGGACACCCATCAGATGTTGGACAAAAGGTGGAACAACCTAAAGTCTCTTATGTACTGAAACTGCATAAATAGTACAACCATTTTGATAAAGAAGTAGGTGTTGTCTTAGAAAATAAAACATATTTCTACTCCAAGATCTAGCAGATAAACTTCAAAAGAAATGAGGCTCACTAAAATGCTTATAATAGCATGTTTATAATTTTTATTAATAGTAGTAAAAACATTCTCTATCAGTAGGAGAATGGAAAAAACACCTAATATACTTATATAACATCATTCTACTCAACAAAAGACAGAAGCATGTGACTGAAATCTCAAAAATATTTCACTGAGTAATAAGCTTTATAAGCACAAGATCCTGAGTTTGAACCCTGATACAAAAAACAAACAAAAAGAAATAAGCCTTACATAAAACACACATGATCTGATTCCATTCATAAGAAATTCTACAACAGTTAAAACTAAATTACAGTGGGAAAAATAATAGGAACAGTGCTGGGTTCTGAGGGTTGGAGAAAGTCTCTGTGGTAGTCATTTTTCCATTGCTTTGATAAAAATACAAGAAAAGAGCAAATTAAAATGGGACCGGAGAATTAGCTCAGTGGTTCTAGAGTCTACCTCACAAGAACAAGGTCCTGAATTTGATTCTTGGTACTGAAAACAAAAAAAAGAACAATTAAAAGAGGAAAGTATTATTACTGGCTCATAGTTTCAGATGTGGTAAGCTGCCTCCATTGATTTTGGTGCTGTATGGAGGCAGAAGAAACATAATGGCAATGGTGGATGAAACCTGCTTACCTCATGGCAGCCAGGAAACAGACAGAAAAGATGCAGACAAGAGGCTGGGGACAGCATGCAGTTCCTAAATACCTCTATAACCTACTTGCTTCCTAAATGTCCATCAACTCTCAAAAATGCCATCAAATTAGGAACTCATCAATGGATTAATCCATTGATGGATATAAAAGTGTCATGATTAAATCATCTTTCACAGCCTGTCTTAGAACACTTCTGCACTTGGATTTCTTTTTCCTTTTTTTTGGAAGCAAGAGTTGAACTCATGATAGAGCAGGCACCAGAACCACTGAGCTTAAAACCCTGGCCTCACTGCTGCACTTGGAATCTAGCCTTCAGTACCTAAGTTTGGGGCTATATTTCAGGTCCAAACAGACTAACTAAGAATGATCAGTGGAAACCTTTGGAGTGATTGTCATATTCTCTTGATGCCATACTTGAGCGAATCCAAATGTGAAAATTCAGTAAATGTACATTTAATCTTTGTTCATTTAATTGTGAATAAATTTCACATCAAAATATAGGCTGTAAGTACTGAACTTAGATAATGGTACACATATTAAACTATAATGATATCTGAAATCTCCATTGAAATGTACCAAAATTAAGACAGATTAATGGCCAAATGAAGGGATAGAAAAATAAAATAGGTATATGGTAATGGAATCACAAATATAAAAGGCAAAATCTAAATAGTGAGTATACTGATACAATTCTTTCCACAAGACAGGATATTTTAAAAGCTTAATAAATACTGAACAAAATATGAAATATTGAGGTACAGAGAAATTTAAGTAATTCTCTATAATTAAAGGTAAATCCTGGGGGAAGGGTCAAATTCAGTCATAAAGCTTGCTGACACTAGTGACTATCTCTGGAGACTGACCCCTACATTCTCAGACAGGGAAATGTACTTTTAAAACCTAGATCAAAGCTATCACTTTTTTTCATTAAACGTACTTTAGCTGAATGCTTCATAATAAAGAAGGACAAAGGACTGAAAAGGGCATTCCAAGTCATATATTATTCTGATCTCTTTCATACCACTGTCTTCTACCCATCCTCCACAAACCCTAGCTACTCTGGTCTTTAAGCTACTTAAATCAACAAGGCCCTTTCCACTGGGCCCAACACAGAATACAACATGGAAAGGCAATATAGACTAAAAGCAATTTTGTGCATGATTCCAACAGTATAACTAAAGGGATCCGACAGCTAGATCAGAAGTAAATCCACAATGAATTATAATAAACGTTTATTTTTACACTACTGAGGTGATAAGAATATATAAGATTGAGGAGGGGCAAGGACAAAAAAGCAAACTAAGATTTGAGAACATGAGTTATAAAGAAGGGAAACAAAGGAGGGACATGGTATAGCTGGCCAATGACAGCACTGTTGAGGTTCCTATAGCAAGAAGCAATCTTTAGAGTCCTCATTTGGTAGTAATTTTTTCCCCAGAAAATATAATTGTTTAGAGAAAAAAAAATCCCCAGCCAAGGCCCTTAAAGTTCTTATCTGAAAGTTAACAGAACAGAAGTTCAGAACACATAAGGCAACAAGACACTGTGAACCAGAGTCAGTAAGGATCATTGCCAACAAACATGAAGCACACAGAAGCTGGCATTCAGATTCAGCATAGAGGCATTAAATGTAAAATGGCAAAAGAAACACAGTGTAGATACATTAGCCAATAGTAAGGATTATAAAACATGTGGTCTGGCAATAAAAGGAATAAAGGGTTAAAAAAAAATCAATGAAAACTCAATAGCACTACACATAAAATTAGTCTGGGTAGAGCTGGTGATCTGGACAGATTTATCTAAGCTAGACTCCCAAAGAGATGTGGAGTTGAAACCATGAAAACAAGAGGAATAAATTTCCAAAGTCTAATACAGACCTAACTGAAATCTCAAAAGGAATATCAAAGAACTGAGGAAGGCTACATTTGAATATTCTGACATTTCTAGAACTAATGTAAAGACATGAACCCACAGGAATACAGGAAGCACAACTGAGATCAAGTAGAAAATGAAAATGCACTGTAGTGTATAAGGATAGTAGATATCATTGAAGAAAGGGGTGGGAGAGGGAAAGGGACAGAGAGAAAAGACAAATCGCCTACAAAGACACATATGAGAGACAGTTTCTCAATGGTATCATGGAAAGTAAAAGACAGCAAAAAATTCTATCAAATCATTAGATGAAAACAAGTAGAGACCCTGCGATATTATGTCCAAAAGGGGAATCTTTCATACAGGAAAAAGAATGTTAAAGATACAGAAGATTAGAACAATACAGTTAACATCTTTAAGTGTGTATTATTAATTACCTGCGCTGAACATTAAGAGAAAACACATTCTATAAAAGCAAAATTGTAAACTTTACAAATACTAAATACACACTTGATGATTAAACAAATCTAAACAAAATTTGAACTATTATCATCAAATAAACGACAGTTTGCAACTACAATGCAAAATAATTTTTGAGATGAATCAAAAGGGATAAATATTTAAAACCTTGAATTATCATTTTCATTTCTGCCAAGAAGACAGACTAAATTTTCTGATCAATCTGCTCACTAACAGCAGTAAGAAATTCTGAATAGAATATTTACAAAAAATGATCTTGTACGGGCCACAGACTTAGCTTAGTGGTTCTGGCATTTGCCTGGCAAGTGCAAGGTCCCAAGTTCAATCCCCAGTAACCACAAGCCACAATGCCAGACAGGAATGGACTCACACCTGCAAGCACAGCACTGATAGCCATATACTACAATGTTGAGCGTGGTGACTCATGCCTGTAATCCCAGCACTCAGGAGGCAGAGGCAGGAGGATTACTGTGAGTTCAAGGCTGGCCTGAGCTACATAGTAAGTTCAGGGCGAGTCGAACTACAAAACAAGTCTTTGTCTCAAAGAGAGGGCAGGGATTTAGCTCAGTGCCTCTAGCACCTGCCTTGCAAGCACAAGGTCCTGGGTTTGATCCCCAGTAACCACATACAACAATGCAGGGCGTAGTGGCTCATACCTGTCATCTCAGCTACTCAGGAGGCAGAGGCAGAAGGATTGTTAAACTCAAAGCTGAGTTCAAGACCAGCATAAGCTACAAAGTGGGATCCTGTCTCAAAAAACAAAAACAAAAACAAAAACAAAACAAAACAAAACCTTCTATGAATTGGGAGACAAAATTAAAACATATTCAGGCCAATGATAGGAATGCAAAGGGATATAGGAGAACTATGGTCAGTATTTCCCTTAAGGGTAGCACTGAAAAAAACATGTTGTAAAACATGAAAACTGGTCAATAAAGTAAGCAAGGTAATAGAAAATTTAAAATTAAAATGTGGAAATAAAGGGGACAGCAGGGATGTGAGATATGGAACGAGCAACATGTTCTTTTCATCAGACCAGTAGTGGACAAGGATATTTATCTCACTGTTGAATATCACACCTTAGAGAAGAATACATGTCTGACAGGGTTGTAACCCTAGCACTTTCCTACTTCCCTACTTTCAGAGGCTGAAACAAGATCACAGGGGCCGGGGATTTGGCTCAGTGGCTCCAGCGCCTGTCTTGCAAGCGCAAGGACCTGGGTTTGATCCCAGGTTAACCACATACCGTACTGGGTGTGGAGACTCACGCCCAGCAGCAACCAGTACCACATACCACAGTGCCGGGCATGGTGGCTCACGCCTGTAATCCCAGCACTCGGGAGGCAGAGGCAGGAGGATTGCTGTGATGTGAGTTGGAGGCCGAGCTCAGGGCCAGCCTGAACTACAAAGTGAGACCCTGTCTCAAAAAACCTTTAAAAAAAAGATCACAACATTGAGTCAAGCCTAGGCAACTTGGCAAGACCCTGTCTCACAATAAGGATAATTTAAAATGGATTGAATTAACTCAGTAATCAGTAAAAGTATGTATTACTATGTATATATCTTTAAAAATGAATGTCATCAAATTCTGCACCTCTGATAATTAATTTGTCTCAGGATTCAGTGACAATTTTCACATAGAAATTCTTGGACTGTATTTCAGCTGCATGTTAAGTGGCAATAAATATTATTACATGGCATAAATATTATTAAGTGGCATAAATAACATCATAAATAACACCTCTTTATGATTCCGTGTGTTTAAACTGAGACAATTCTCAATTCCTAACTGTTTTTTCAACTCTGGGATTGTGTGCTTAAGTTTGGTACTACTTATGTCTACATATGATCACCTGTAATAGACCTATAGTAGAATCTGAAACACATACTGTGACAGATTCAGCAATGCAATTGTATCATGAGAAATAAAATATGTAGTTAACTTACAGAACTAGCAATGAAAAACTACTATTTTCAAAATTTTCTTGCCAGATCAGGGAATAAATATAAATATGTGCATTTTTTTTCACACAAAAAATGTACACATCTTATATATAACCTGTTTTAAACAATAATCCTTAATATAATACCTTTTATATTCACATCACTATGATGGATACACGAATTTGAAACTCAACAGAAGCTATTTATCCTATTTTCAGTGTTCTGTTACTTATCCATGCACATAACAGTGGATCCTTGACTTATGAACTCATTTAGTTTCTAAGGGCTGGTTGTACGTAAGTCAGTACAGCTGAAACCTGGATGTTTACATGGGTACATGCTACGGATAGCAAGAGGCAGATAAATCTTCTATTACCCTACGTGACCTAAGCTGTCTGTATGTCAAGCTGGTCATAACTTGAGGGTCCACTGTACATATACGTACAAATCTTTTTTTTAATTTTTGGATAATAGGCACTAAACTCAGAACACTGGCAATGAAGTATATCCCTAGCCTCTTTATTTTGAGACAAAACTTTGGTAAATTGCTTAGGCTAGGCTCAAACTTGCTATCCGACTGCCTCAACATCCCAAATTACTGGTATCACAGGTATGCACCACCATGACTGGTTTCATAAATTTTATTTCATTAGAACAAGTCCCTAGAAATAGATTTGGTCAACTCATATGAAACTGTCATCTAACAATCTGAGGATATGAACATAGTTATGGCTCTCAAAATACTTTCCAATCTGTTTAAAATTTTTAAAAATTTTTTTGGAGATAGTGTCTCCTTTTATCAGGTTGGCCCGGGCTGGCCTCAAACTTGCAGCAATACTCCTTTTTTAGCCTCCCAAGTGCTGGGTCTACAGGCTTGTGCCACACAGCTGTCTCATTTTAACATACAATGTCTCTTCTCCTTTCTTCTACTTTGTATCTGAAGTACCACATCTAACTCCTTCTGTTTACTGTAATTTGCACGTGACACTGGTACAGGCAAACAGTGACATTGACAATATGGCAAAGTAGGATGACCATGACCACACTTTGTGGCTTTTTTATTTTTTTTTTCTAAGGTTTTTTTGAGACAGGGTCTCGCTCTGTAGTTCGGGCTGGCCCTGAGCTCAGCCTCAAACTCACATCACAGCAATCTTCCTGCCTCTGCCTCCAGAGTGCTGGGATTACAGGCGTGAGCCACCATGCCCGGCACTGTGGTATGTGGTACTGATTGCTGCTGGGGTGAGTCTCCACGCCCAGTATTGTTATGTGGTTACTGGGGATTGAACCCAGGCCTTTGCACTTGCAAGACAGGCGCCGGAACCACTGCGCTATATCCCCAGCCCACACTTTGTGTTTATTTTAAAATGCGTATGTTTGATCAGTGATTATAAAAACATACATAAAACAAACATGAAAAAAGATATTATTTAAGTGACATTTTCTGCACTTTGTAAAATGTGTCATGATTTGACTTATTTAAAGGGAGGAGGGCAGGCTGAGGAAGAGACACTGTAGAAATAGATGAGAGCAGAAGGAAGGGAAAAGGGTCTAGTGAGGCCCTTAAGAAGGGAGAAGCCAGGGAGAAAGGTAAGATGTATACCATGCTGGAGCATGCAGCTCATATTTGCATTCTGCTCTGTAAATGTTAAACTCTAAATCAGTATTAGTCAGTAGACTGATTGTCTATGTAAAATCCAGAGAATAACTAGACAAGTATATTTCAGACAGTTTTATTTCATTTCATCCACATACTGATCATATAGTTAGGTATCATATATTGCTATTATAGTAGATAAGAGATTCAGAATAGCACTTCAGGTCATAAGAGTAACAAAATGCACAACATGTGTAAGACTGTATGTACCGCACATGCCCTGAAGAAAACCTTGACATAACACATCATGGATTTTCTGGGTTTTAAGGACGTATTGTTAATACTTAACTGTATTATACAAACTGCTATATGTTTTCTTGGCTAAATATAAAAATCTGGTTCTCCGGTACACATAGTATTAAGCTCCTGTCATACAGCCTGAGGCAAAGTCTTCCAAAAACAAAATACTAGGACAGGGCCGGGGAGTTAGTTCAGTGGTTGCGGCGCCTGTCTTGCAAGTGCAAGGACCCGGGTTCGATTCCCCGGTAACCACATAACAATACTGGGCGTGGAGACTCACGCCCAGCAGCAACCAATACCACATACCACAGTGCTGGGCGTGGTGGCTCACGCCTGTAATCCCAGCACTCGGGAGGCAGAGGCAGGAGGATTGCTGAGATGTGAGTTTGAGGCCGAGCTGAGTGACAGCCTGAACCACAAAAGCGAGACCCTGTCTCAAAAAACCTAAAAAAAAAAAAAAAAAAAAAACTAGGACAGCTATTAATAGTGTAAAAGAAACAACAGAGTTGTTAGGTTAGCCCAGAAATTTCAAAATGAATAAAAACCAGGTATTTAAGCTTGTACTATTTATACTAGAAATCAGTATTACCAAAGAAAACATGGATTTCCTCAACATGAGCATTATCTTCCCAAAGAAATTATACTAATTTCACTATAGATCATCTACAAGTGAGAAAATTCAACACAGTTTGAGTGATTCTAATCAGAAAATCTGAATCCAAAATTCAAATCCATCCAACACATTTGCTTATTACCATACTACCCTTTCTCTCCCCAAAACCCAAAGCTTTTTGAACACCAACAAGATGTACTACTAGTAGAAAATTTCATATTCTAAAACTAATTCCTACACAAAATTACTTTAAAATATTACACAGAATTACCTTCAGTCTATGAATACAAGTTATACATGAACTATAAATGATTTCATGTAAATATACTTGGGTCCATTTCTAAAGTATCTTATGTATATGCAAATATTTCAAAATCAGAATACACTTCTGTTCAGAAATACTCTAGTCCAAATCATTTTTGAGAGGAATAGGGAATCTGTATTCACACATTCGATTTTTAAATTCTCTTACATCTATCTTTACTACAATATGATCCTCATCAGGTACTGTAGCTAAAGAAAGAGCTGTAACAATATGTATCAGAATGAACAAGTAGGGGTCAGGGATTTAGTTCAGTGGTTCCAGCTCTGCCTGTCAAGCACAAAGTCTGGAGTTCCATCCCTCATAACCACATGCCACAATGCTGGGCATGGTAGACCAGTACTGATAACCACATACCACAATGCCAGGTGTGGTGGCTCACGCCTATAATCCTAACACTCGGGAGGCAGAGGCAGGAGGATTGTGGACTTTGAGGCTAGCCTGGGCTACATAGAGGGTTTGGGCCGGCCTGAACTACAAAGTGAGACCCTGTCTCAAAAAAAAAAGAATGAACAAGTGTGTAAGGTAGAAATGATTTCTGCAATGTGAATGGGCCTCCAATAAGTGCAGTTGAAAACTAAATCTCTTTTCAGCTAGCCAAATTCAACTCTCTTCCTCATCCAACTAAGTGTTACTATAAATCTAAACCTCTCACAAGTCCTGTTTTGATTTCTACTTCACAGACAAAAAAACAAACAAACAAAAAATGGAGACAAACACAACACCCTCCAACAGCTAGAAAATTCCTTGGCTTCCTGCTCTGTGAGAATCGTATTTTGCCTGGGTGAGAATTTTATAAAGAAAGACATCTATTATTTTGCACACAAGAAAAACTAAATTTGCATCCTTATTTTTCTCTTCTGCACCTAATCCATTGTGGCCTTTACCTGAAGAGACCCTAGACTTACACAATATGTACTTCTTATTTTCATTTTAGTTTAATCCAGTGGGTACTATCAAATCCATCCAATACACTGGCTTATTACCACTGGCTTATTGACTTTTCCCTCCCTCCACTCCCCCCTTTCCTTCCCTTCTGTCCATTTTGTCCTTTTTTTTTTTTCAATGAATGGTACTAGGGATTGAACCAAAGGCATTTGAACTGAGCTACATCTCTAGCTCCCATTTTAAGGCAGAATTTTGCTAAGTCACCAAGTCACGCAGACTATATCAAACTTGAGCTACTCTGCTCTCAGTCTCCTAGAGTTCTGGAATTATAGGTGTGCACCACCATGCTCACTTCTAATTCCTTACTGGAATGGCTAAAGAGCTTACAAATTTGTGTGCCATCTTTTTAAAACTCCAATCCATCCCAGTAATTGCTACCCTACCAGGGTGGTCTCATTTAAAAATTTAAAATTCTGATTAACACATTATATTTTTAAATAGCTCCTGATGGATAACCGGTAGGAGAAAACCTATGTAGATGATGTATTCCCTTAACTCTCATTACAGCATCTTACCGAACCACAGCTCAGACTTAAGTGCACTTCATTTTCTCTTTCCTCTTCATATTTCTCCAAAGAAAACAACTCATCCTGATCTAAAAATGGCCACTCTTCCAATGGTACTTTTCAGGTAGCCATCTGGATTCTACACCTACATTGGTTTGGCAGACCTTTTCTACAAGGTCATATCTCTGGTGCTTACTAACATAAGGTCAACTCAAGGTAACTGTTCGTGGTAATTCTTAACAAGATAAAGGAAGTAAAGATGCAAACTATAATCCTGGTATTCCTGGTCCAGAGCAGCTATTAGAGGAATTTACCAAGATTAAAATGTTACTAAGTACACCAACAAAATATCTTTTTGATATTTACTAGTCTGTTGTGAATACTCTACAATGCTAACAAGTAACATGTACTGCACTTGCTCGTATTATTATTAGTTCATTTATGTCACAGGCACTTATTGCCATTTGTTTTTGTATATAAATTGTTACAGAAAAGCTAGTTCAGACAATTTTTATACGACAAATTTTTGATATTCGGACATGGTAACTACACTTGAAGACAAAAAAATGGCGATAGACTTAATTTTTCCACATAAACAAGTATCTTTTCAGATTTTTTAGCAATTCTCAAACCACCAAAAATTCATAATTTCACAATGGCTAAAAGAATCTCAATGTCATACAGTGGTAATTTTATATTCTTTCAATTCTTAGGTTTAACTTCATTGTAGAATAAAAATATTTAGTGAATAAGATTTAACAAACAAGTATATTAAAACATTCGTACCTGCTGATAGAAGAAATTCAGAGTTGGCTTGTCTTCTGTAAACTGGTTTAAAAATCCTTTAGGCAAATAACGAATTCTCAGTTCATATCTAAAAGTTAATTCACAAAACAGAATTAATTTTATCACTGGGCACTATGGCACACACATGTAATCCCAGCACTCATGAGACAGAGAGGCAGGAAGATTGCTGTTGTGTTTGAGGGCAGCCCGAGGGACACAGGCATTAAAGGCCAGCCTGAACTACATAGCAAAACTTTTGTCTCAACACAAAAATTAATAATAATTTTCACATCCTATAATTAAAATATTAATACATAGCATTGCCAATAATTCTGAAATATAATAATCAATTATAAAATGGAAATATTTATTTTCAGAACAAAAAGAATACCTTATTTGAACATGTTATAGCCTAGTGGTTCTGCAAGGAAACAGAACAAGAAAAGAGTCCAATTTTCTAGCCCTAGTGGTCACTCTCCACTATTGCCCAAGGAAGGTACCATACTCAGTCCTGCCACTGTCCACAACTTTCCCCCAGGTCTGGACTGACATCCCAGGAATCCTATACTCTTTGGTCTTTGGTTCATAGCATCTTTCCTTCAACAATGTGCCCAAGGGAGTCATCCACACATAGTCGCTGTTTAATCTCAGTTGAACATGTACTGCACTGTACAACACAAAACATTTACTAACATCAGTACTGTCAATGATCATGTCAGTTGTTTCAATAATTTGATTATTAGGAATAATGCTACTATGAACACTCTCTTTTTTCTCTTCTCCTATACATAAAAACAATTTATCTGCTCAGGAAGCCAAGCTTCACAAACTGCTGAAACAAACTTTACCAGGATGTTTTCTGTACCCTTCTTTTCTTGATGTGTATAACTATCGATATGAAAGCTTTTATATATTATCTTCAGGTGAACATACATACTCATTTCTCTTGTGCACAGATCTAGGAGCACAATCACTGTGTCAATACAGACATAAGCTTCTGCAGCTGGGTTACCACACAGCATGCCAAAGAAAGTATGGAACAGTTCACTGCCACCAGCAGCATGACAGCTCTGATTCCTCATCTCTACCTGGTTTTCTCTAACTTGTTTATTCTATTTATTCTGTAAAACATAACTGTACATGACTGTTTGAGCTGGCATTTCCTTCACGAATAATGAAACTGAGTACTTCTCCATGTTTTTTGGACACCTTCAATATCTCTTTTTGTGAACTATCTGTTCACACTCTCATCCATTTTTTTACTGGACTGCCAGCCTTTTCTCCCACTACCCTCTACTGAATTGCAGGTGCTCTTTGTGTATTATGGGTGTGAAGCTCTTTTAAGACATGGTAAATATTCTCTTCCACTGTAAAACTTGTTTTAATAGTATCTTATATCTTGTTATTTAAAAAATTTTTAATAATGGGGTGGAGGGATTAAACTCAGGATCTTTACACTGAACTCTATCCCCAACTTGTGCACTCTAACTTCTCTCCCTCCATCTCTTCATCTTTCTTTCTCCCTCCTTCTCTTGAGACAAGGTCTCACCAAGTCATAAAGTTGCCTAAGCTTCTCAGAAGCACTGGGATTACAACCATTGTCACCACACTCAGCTTTAATGATATCTTTTCAAGAATAGTTCAAAACACATACAGTATACTAGTTCTATCTCATTAAAAACAGTTACCAAACAACTAGGTTCCATTTCACATTGTCTTAGTTAATAGCTTACTATATATATTATGCAATGGACAATTATTTACAAAAGCATATTTCATTTATTTGATTTGACAGGCATTAACTACTTTAGGAATACTACTTCTCTTCATCAGTGTAATGATCAGAGAACAGAAATGTAATTAGTTGAATTTTGTATATAAGGAGATGATGGTCAGTAAAAATAATTAATCCAGGCCAGAGATTTAGCTCAGTGACACTGTCACCTGCTTGGCAAATCACCCCCCACCCACCAAAAAAAATAAGTAATTCACTCTAGGGTTACATACTCTTGATCCACAAAGCCTACAGAAGGCTTTTAATATTAATATTATACCCATTTAAAGATAAGAAAATTGAGATCCAAATCCAAACAACGGGTAGCCTGGCTCCACAACAGCATCCTAAAGCTGCTAATGGTACTAGTATCAAATATGTATTTAATGAATGCTTAGTACAAGAGAGAAATTTAAGTAAGACCTTTATACAGAGGCCTTCTTTTTATCAGAAACAAAGAATGTGGGCTCTTCATTAAGACGGCCTATACTGGAATTCCTTCTTTATTTACTGTCAGCCATACCTCTCTGAGCCTCCATTTCCTCCTAAGGACATTAAGAGAAACAATAAGTCTGAAAGCACAAGGCAGCTGGAACAATTACTACCATAACATAGCAAATAATCTCTAAAGTTAAGTGCTAGTCATTACTCAACCAGAACTTATTTTAGCACCAATCACATCACAGGCACTGATATGGAGGTAAAATGCTGATCTCAAAAAGCTTGTGATCTTTGTGGTACAAGTCAGACAGAAAATACATAAATCTATGGAAGGTGTTAGTAAATGTTACAAAGATAATTAAGCAAACTTAATTACATGATAATTAATGTTACATGATAAAGTACTACTTTATAAAGAGTAGGCTGTCAGGGACATTCTGACATAGTGATCTCTGAGCAAAAGATTTAAATGAAAGAAGTCACGGAGTTATGCAGTCATGCACAGAGAGAAGAGTTCTGATCAGACACAAGGCCACAGGACTGGAGAACATTTGAGAAGGCAAATGCAGTCAGAGTAGATGAAGAAAGGACATGAGCACAAACGAGGCTTCAGGAAGAGATGATGGCATCAGACGGTAGCTAACACAGGCCCACCCTTTAATTTGCTTAATTATCTCTGTAACATTTATTAACACCTTCCAATAAGAAAATTAGGGGACTAGAACCCATGTTAGGTAAAAAGTTAAGAGACAAAAGTAAAATTGGAGGGGAAACAAAGAAAGTCAAAGGTAAGATGGAGGTGTATGCAATTCACCATTTATCAAAGCTCCAGTTAGGGAAGAAACCATCTAGTCAGTCTCCAACTTGAGTATTATGAAATAATTCTAAACTATGTTAAAATGTTAAATAGGAACTATCAGTAGAGTGGAGAAGGAGAGCAACAGCAGGAGAGAGGGCTGCCTAAGAACAGAACTTCTGGAATTTGGCCCAGTGCCATCAAAAGCTACTGAAGTTTCTACACAGAAATTATCCATACATTTAACTGGATGGCTTACAATCTAAAATTCAGCACAAGCCTTCAGTGATATCACAGAAAAGATTCCTAACCAACAGCTTTGTCCTACTCTATTACATTTTCCCTAACAATTATCAAAAAAATTTAAGATTTCTGCATGGGTGACTGTAGCAACTTATTTTCCCTGTGACCATCCAATTAAATGTGTGGGAAAAGGTAGTCTTTTCTGTCAAAGGAGATAATTAAAATAATTCCATTTTATAAGAAACTACTTTTGTAAAATGTACACAGGTGCTTATCTCATCACTCCTTGAAAACTCCAGACAAAGAGAGCTACTTGCCTGTTCTTTTGCCTTAAAACTCTGTTACAGAGTTTTCCAGGTCATAGAACTCACTCTGCCTAGCAACCATGATTTCACTTTAACTAGCCAATTGGGTTACAACAATGAGGCCACACTCCTGCAAATGGAGCAAGGCAAAGTGGCTACCACGACTCAAGGATAAAAGCTGAATGGATCACCAACTTGGTGTGCTTGCTTCTTCTAGCTACATACCCTTTCTGCAGATGTAAAATTTGTCTTTCAGAGACGCTTTCAAGAGTTGTTTTCCTTTCTCCTGTTTGTGACACCAGAGAATTCGTGCCCAAGAAAATTGTGAATTTAATGTCAAAGACAGGTCTCCTAAGACCTAGTCTAGGCAGAAAAGGAAGAAGAGGTTATTGGAGAACCCTAAACTGGAAGCAACAGGAAGGTCCTGGAAGCAGGGGGAAACCAGAACAGAATGGTATCTAGGAAGATAAGTGAAAAGTACCCATTAAATATGTGATGAAATGAGTCTTTTATTATATAACTTTCCTCAATATACCTAATAAGGTTTCTTACAATGTTTTAAAAACATTTTTTATATGATAACAATAAGGTACCATCATTCTTTTTATCTTGGGTATTATTTGCTGCTATGCTTTGTTTTATGTAAGAGTTCTTAAATTTTACATGAGAATTCATCAAACTGAAATTGAGTTCATACTGTTATTTTTGTCTTACGAAGCCAATACATGCTCAGATCTACCCTTTTCTTACATCTGAAACTTTCAAAGATCATTTTCCTTTCTGCTAGGACATTTTGTTTTCTTTCACAACAAACTCAGAAGAAAATATTTCTATTGTAATAGATTCTTGAATCGTAATCTGAG